>JAPYZR010002090.1:0-30677 GCA_030522945.1 Trichopria nigra
TTGCACCGTTTTGTGAATTTTTATTCGCCATATTGGATCCGCCATTTTGAATTTAGGAATTTGGAAGGTGAAATCGTAATCAGCGGACCCGAAAACCCCGAGTACCAAATATCATGCGGTTTGAATGAATTTTTGCATTTTTGGTCCGCCATATTGGATCCGACATTTTTAATTTTGAAACTTTGAGGGTGGAATCGTAATCAGCGACCCCGAAAACCCCCGAGTACTAAATTTCAAGCCGATTGGACTGAAAATAAAATGCGTGACACAAAGGGTTAAGCCATTTTAAAAATTTTATATTAGTGAATCGTTTATTGGTAGAGATTTTAAATGTTGGATTAAACCTCGCACATTTCTAAATGATTGTGTATTTAACAAGGGTCGATTATTCTTATAACATTATTTTCTACTCATGGATAATAAGTTCGCATATTCAGGTGTAAGATCTCATACGTGCACACATTAATGCACGTATATCCATAAAAAGAAGGCGTGACGTGATAGTGATTTTTTAATGTTATATTCGAATTCAGAGCACGAAAATGCACATGAAACGTTTTGCCATTCAAAATAAAAAAAGAAATATTTAAAAATGCATATTTATGCGATATTTTATTCTATTTTGTTTAGAAGATTTTGTTTAATATTAATTAAAATTAGAATTGTGACATATACTATTTAATAGCGATCAAAATAAAAAATTTTTTTTTACATCAGTCATATAAAAATCATGCTTTTAAAATAATAAGTGTAAAATATAAATAATTTAAATAGGTTGCCATGAAAAAACAATTATGAACTTCAGAGTTCGATTCGATTTACTCGAAAAACGGTATCAAATATTTTATCCCGTTCAATGAAAAGAGAATTTGTTTGATATAGTGGGATTTTATTCGAGACGGTTGTTTGTTTTTGAGGTAAATTAGATGTTTGTAAATGGGGATAAATCGCGATCATTTTTATTTCATTCTATAAAATGGTTTATCTTCTATTGAAGAAATGCCTGTCTAAGTAGTCGAAACTTATCCATTTGTAATTTTTTAAGAGTTTTTAGTTTTGCAAAAAAAGTTCCGTTTTAATTTTTTTTTTTAACTTATTCCGACAGATTTATTGCGAATCAATTTATCGTTCATGCTCTCTAGTTAATTTAAATGAAATCAATCTTCGGAGATTAGTTTAATGGCCAAAACGACAAATGTGTTTTATGCGAAACTTTTATTAGTTCTATAATATACAGAGATATTCTGATAATCTTTATTAACGAATAAAAGTATAATACAAGCTAAAAAACATAAGTTAAAACTTTACTAATTGGTACGTAATAGTTTATTAATGCACTTTTTATATATTGCAAATTTCAATATATTATTATATTATTATTTACTAATTTTAATATTTTACTGTTATCGCTTTTTCATGAGATAGTGCCAAAAGTTGACATTGGTGAAACTGCTTCTAGAAACTAGGTTAAAAAAATATCAAAAACATAGACATTGTCACAACAGAGAGTTAACTCGTCACATAATTTTAATTGTAATGATGTTTAACAGTCCTACGAATATAAAGCAAGTGGAAAAAGAGGACAGAAACCGTAAGTTATTTTAAGAAGGTAAACATGCGGATGTGATGATAAATATTCGATTTAACAAATCTGATTTATCGAAAGCATATGAGATTCTAATTATAAATAAATATTTCTATTTTAATATTGATTATAAATATTTTTATTTTATTATTTTTACATATTACATTTGATAAGATTTGATACATTTTATAAGATTAAAAACAACTATTTCGTTGTAATTGTTTAACGCCACATATTTAAATCGTATATTGTCAGATCTAAATATTTAGGATATATGAACAAAAGGGTGCATTTAAATGAACGAACAGCTCATTATTATAATAGTGCGCAAGTAAATACGTATATTTTTCATAAAAATGTGAGTTTTAAATTAATTATATTTTCATATAGATATACTCATTAATTCTGTACAAATAAGGGCATCTTGAAATTATAATTAAAAATAATAAATTTTAATAGCGTTCAGTTCAGAGTATACAAATCTCAGTGGTTGTATAATATGAAGTAAAGTTCAGTAAAGTTTTGGAAACCTGAGAAACGATTCAAATGTAACTTTCAAATCTAAAACCCTTCTTCTTGATCTTACCAATAAGAAAAAAAATAAAAAAATAAAATTGTATGACTTAAAAATTCGATTTACATTATTATAAAATTCAGAAAGAACAAATATTTTCTCTCATTTGAATGAATAAAAAGGAGGATTTTAGGTAAGTGGTTATAGTTGAAACATTTTTCAGTTTATGTAAACATTTATTAATGCTAAATAATTTTGTGATTATATTGTTTATTTAGTTAAGAAACAAACTTATAAATTTGGAGTAAATTACATTTAATTTTTTGCAAATTATATGGTAATTGAATTAGATTAAATGACTAATTTTGACACAGATCTCGAAGGAATTTGTCATTCACGCGATGCGAATGGTGGTATTCTTATTCATGAGAGATAACTCTGGCAAGAGAGTTGAGTTTAGTATTCTTTCATTTTTTTTTCATTTTCATTGGCTGAAATTGAACGAAAAATCACGTAACCTCATGCTAACGTACGTTTATATGCATATACAAATCATCAAATTTTAGAAGGATTACGAGTCATTAGTTTTATTCGGGAATAATATAATAAAAAGGTATAACAACATTTTATTTAAAATTTAAAAATCTGTTACTGACTTGGTAATTGGTAACATTGAAAACTTGTGGAATCCAATTGCTGTAATTTCGACCCAAATTAAATATCGTTTTTAATTTTTATATTCACAACACTCGTTGCACTCTTTCATTAAAATGTTATCTCGCCATGAGAATGCTCTAAGTGTTTAATAATTGTAACCAGGCTATACTATATAAAATTATAATAAAAGAGGAACTACATGATCAATTGGTTTGGGTAATATTAAGTTTCCTATTATACTTTTTAACATTTTAAAAACTGTTTAACGTATTTAAATAGTGCAACTTTTACGTTCCGTCGTTTTTTTTGTCGTCCAGTATTGTCTTATGTAAAGTGACTCCGCTTTAAGTACAGCTTGAAATATAATATCCTCGTTTGAACAATGTCAACATTTCGAAAATTTATTGTTGCTGTAGCTGTATATACTTGTATTTTATGCGAATATTATGGTCGTAAAGATTGTTTTGATGTTTTCATCGCCTAAGAATTCAAGTTTCAGAAATTCCGCGTGTCTATACAAAGGCTGTTGTACACGTGTTATGCAGGGATATCGCAATTAATTTTATTAATTGCCTTGGCTATTCCTTTCACTTCATTGTCGCATTATTGAATTTTATCGAGACAGCTTCCGTAAATATTGATACTCACTATTGAGCATTTTGTCCATTAATTGAATATAGAATGAAAATTCCGAATCATAAAGTCTTATAAACGTCACAAAGTTCTATCAATGCAATCACGTTACATGGTGACGAATGTACGAGTTAATTCCGAATTTAAACTTGGGAACTTAATCTCTATTATTGGAGTTCAGCTGTCAGCGACTGATTGTATTCATACAGTTCTAGAAAATAATTACTTTATGGAACTGCGCACTGCAGGTCTATATTTACTGCCCCGACATTTTGACTGATACACGGTAACTGAATCAATCCCAATTTCCATATAAAAAAAACAGTCTAAACATTTTTGATTAAAATGTAGAATCGCATTTATTAAACTAAACTGTACTAAAATCTAGACAGTTCAATGTATATTCATAATCTGAGGTGTGTTTTTGATCAATTATAGGATGACCATTATAACACGGGATCTCAATAATATAAGGTCAAAGTATATTTTACAATAGTATTTATATTCTATACTGAAAAAAATTTTTTATTTTCAAGTAAATATATTTACTATAAATAAATATTTACTTGAATATAGAATTTTTTTTCAGTATATATATTCAGATTAAACAATTTCCGTAAATGCTTATTGTTCGGGTTTCCTTTACGATTTACTATTTTTAATAGGACGTTACAAGCGGTCGTAAGTTTCACGATCCGATTTTTAATCTTAGACGAGCAGTTATACGACATCGTCACCAATGCATGAACAACGTGTCTCGTTTTAGTGCTTATCATTCTGCACCTGCTACACACGCAGTACAAATTTTATACGAGTTTGCAAATTATCAAATAAAAAGTGATACATGTGAAAAATCTGAATGCTTTTGTTTGATAGCATTTAACTAATTTTACTGGCAGCTATGTAATACTGTATAATCGTTAATAACTAATCTAAACATTTAGTATTATAATTGATGTGCATCGCGCTATAAGTTTACTCTCGTCGGATTGTAACGATTATGGGTTGTAAATTAAACGAGTGGTTTCTGCATTTCGGATAGGAAACTTCCCTCAAACATCACATTCTGTCATAAACGTTACGATTACACAATTTTAGTATCTTGTAGCAGCCCCATGGGATCCGTATCGCGTAAACAGCGGTGAATATACATATGTATATAGTGAAGGGTATAACTCAACAAGTTCTCTTGGTTGTTAAAAAAAGATTTTTAAAAAGTGATGGTAAAAATGTGATTTTTAGTGAAGGTAATATTGAGATTTCTCTTAAAATTTTACGTTTGACCGACGTATTTTTCGATACATATATGGTAATCAAATGCAATAAACAGCCGAACGTAAAAAATATTTTTGTTTTATTATAGTAGTTGGTTTAGTCGAGTTCTTGATGTGATTTTCTATTATTAATTGTACGCATTTTACTTAATTAACTTCTATATTTCATTATAGAATTTGTCAGGTATGGGGGTTATTTGGACCCATAATGACATTTGACATCCGAAGCAAATTCCAGTGCGACAAGTGATGTTATTCATCGTCATATTTAAGTTTTAATCGAAGGCAATATTGTCACATATATTTGTCATGTGAATACGACAACAATTTGCCGACACGGAGACCTTTGATACTGGCGGTCTAAACGTATATCGGTCATGTAGATAATTTGCTAATTCGTTGCGCAGGTTAATTTTGTTAACATTTTATAGTGAGTTATTTAAAATATATAATGCTGAGACAAAATCCAGAGAATGCCTTGTTGTCCTCTATCGATGATCCGTTTCAACCGTAAAATACGAAACTTAAAAATAATTAAGTATCTTGTAATCCTATAGCCATAATTTTATCCTTATATGTTTCAAGGATGAATTTAATTATAACTGAAAATAGACCATTTATTATATTAGCGTTTGTAAAACAAAATATATTCATAGTGCATTTTCTATTTGAATGCGATTCATACAAATGTTAGAATAAAACAAACTTTGTTATACTATTATTACATATTTCCAAAATCTCCGCCAAAATCATAGAAACTGCTGGATTAGTTAGCAAGTATAAAATCGTTCTGAGACAATAGATAATTTTTATAATCGTATTATATTATATTTATATACTCTATAGTATTATTATAATAAAATTTATATAATCATAAAGTATTTTAAATGATTTATTTTTTTCAGAATTTTCAAGTTTGATTTGAAATATCTTTCGGAGTCGAATAAAAGAGACAGAAGTTTGAATTCGAGTTTATTTAAATGCGAATTGATTTTAAGTTAGTACCATTGATTTGATATAAGATAGGGCATATATATGCAAAAAGGTCCTGCGCACTCAGGCATATTTTCATGCCTGTCGCACCCAATCTACTGAACCGACCGATATGCTCGTACAACTATGAATTTTTAAAGCGAAAATTCCCATAAATGTTAAGGTTAACTCTTACAAAACACTGCTTTTTTATACATATAGAGCTCAGTTACAATAAGAGAATTTCTGTTTGACTTGCGAGTTTATTTAGTGTTTCTGGAAATCGTTAAACATCCCAACATGTTCCGAGTTTAACAATATATGTTGGTATAAGATTTATTTTTTCACTCGCTGCGTTTTAAGATTTACGAGAGTACATCAATGACTTCAATAGAAATTTTTAAAGGTTTAAACGCATTTAGCTTCGGCGATGATCAATGTAAAAATAATCGCAATCCCTAAATATTAAAAAAAATTCTCCGGTTGAAAATACGTTCCAAGTAATAACGTTTATACAAAGCAAATTTATTCACGATATATTCTTTATAAACAAAATCATCCACATCAGGCATGGAATTCCTTTTAAAACTGCTAGTAAAATTTCGCTTTTCAAAATTGTTCGCTCCGGTACGATCGAACTTTTATTATAATTTGTACCTTTTTCTTATTTTACAAATACTATTTTGTTTATGTGCATTTGGACTTAAAGTTTTATTGTGCATCAATCCTTATACGTGAATATATCTAATTTCAAAGTTTCGAAGCTAATCGATAGTTCGATGATATCAAATTTCGCACGTTATATTATTGATCCATTTGCAATAAAAGTCTGTTGAGCATTCCAATTATAGTCGTATAAAATTACAAAATGAAAGGCACTACTAAAGTAAGGAAGTAAATTAATACTGGTCCAGTACTAGAACATAAAAAAATATATATTAAACTAGAAAAACCCATTGTCACTTGAAGTTGTCTAGTAATTAGTAAAACAGATATATCTTTAGATATAAGTGTTTTTTTTGACTTGGCACAACTGTAGTTACGTGGTCTAAACTAATAATCGTCTATAAATATATTATAATTCATAATAATAAAATAATATATTTGGTTTTTAAATATAAGTGACGTCATAGGAGGAAATAATTTTTTGCACAGGCTCCCCAAATAAGTGCTGACGTAAAAATAAAATTTGATCACCTGGGTAAACTGATTGATTATTTGAGCCGTGTTAACGAACGTTCGTGATGTTTTGCGAAAATTCGTGATAAATAACGGACAGATCTTCCCAAAACGTGTTATTAATATTCATGAAATGGCACACTACATAGCACTCGGATTTCAGACTGAATTTTGTGAATATATATATATATATACGTACATGAAATCATTATATTTGACATTGCTACATTTACTAACCTACTTTATTTAGGAAAACAAGATTTAAAATATATTTGTTTCTTTCTGTTCACACATATGCGACTTTAAATAAATAAATAAAAAAAAAAAAAAAAAAAAAAGATTTAAAATGATGAATTAGGATTATATTTGGATTATCAGTTTGTTATGCCAGTAAAAAAGGTATTACTCTTATGATTCCATTATAGAAATTTTCATATTTTTTGAGATTCTTTACGTGATCTTTTTATCTGCCCGATCAGGCAAGAAAATTAAATCTTATTATCATGTCTTACTTCTTTTATAGTGGACTTCCGTGTTTCTGGTGATAATTCTGTATAAATTCATCACATACAGTCCAGTTTCTAGGTAAATTTCTTTCAAAATTATTTACGGTAATAGTGCCAAGAGAATAATTAGACAAAAATAAATCGCTCCTTTTCTATAAAAAAACTGAATAAAAAATTATTTTATGAGAATCATAGAAAAGCAAGGTTAGGTTCCATTAAACCTAATATTTATCAAAAAATCGTGAAACTAGGAGGCTATTGCTAAACCAAGTAGTGTCCCTATCTTTCTCTTTGACTCAAGTATTAGGATAAATAATACACATATGCCCCCCCCCCCCCCCATACAACTGTAATGTAACAAATATTTATGCCTTATTTTAACTTGAAGATCACTAATTTATATAATTTTAACAACAACATGTCAACATTAATTCTTATAATATTGTAATGAGTATAATTTTTATAGTATTTTAAAATTAAACGATTCTAAATTGATAAATAAACTCGTTGCAAATTCGTTACCCTCTAAATTTCTTGAAGGGAATTTTCACTCTTTACGACTGAGATTTCACTTTGCTTGGAGTGTAAATTCTCCGACTCACTCCAATATAGAGTGAAATTTCATTCCAAAATGTATGAAATATCACTCTTAAAGAGCGGAAATGCACTCTTTTGAAGATTAGCTCAATTTTCACTCTTTAAGAGTGAAATTTCACTCTATGAAATTTAGAGAGTACCTTCGTTGTGTTGTCATACAATATCATTTTTTGTTTTTATTAATGGAAAAATGCTTAATTTTTTGATCGATTTTGGAGATATTCAACTATTTTTCATTCATATATAGGTAAAATGGCAAATATACAAAGAATGCTATCAGAAATGATTTTACATTTATTGATATGGAATGAAATGTAGGTTATATATATTTCGCTGCATGACTCCATCATTCGCATCAACTAATGAATGGGTTTGTGTGTGTTAGAGACGTTATTTCGGTAATGTCTTTGCAGGAATATTCTTAATACAAAATTTGAATTTTGGTTTTGTAAAATATTATTGTAGAATTTATTTTTTGAATTGTAATATATTTTAGACTGTCTTCAATAATATTTATTTAGCTCATTCATTTGACACGTAACTCATAATAACCCCCTCTAAATGTAATGAATCTATGTAAATAAACTTATATTTAATTAATTTAATTAATTAATATAGTTAGGCCTTGCACGTTTACGGCAATTCATTCGAAGCTTTGCAAAGGCATGTAGGTCACATATATGCATTTGTATACATAAACGCGTGTATCATATGTGTAAGCGAATATAGTGATCGATCCAATCGGGATTTAGAGGGGGTAAAATACTGAAATCGCGTCATACGGAATTTCAGAGACGATGTTACCTACGGATTAGCTTAGAAAATAAGTTTTGTAAATAAAATACGATCATTGATTAAATGGTATATAAAAAAAAACTCAGTGGAAAGAATTTTTAATAAAAAAATAAATTAACAAATTATAAAATCGCAATTACAAGGTTAGCATCTTCATGCAGGCATATTATATCAAGTTTCAAGTGGCGGGAGATCAGGAACTAAATGTGCGTCAATACTGGCAGAGCGAACATGTACGATGTTTTGCGAAACGGAAAATAATGCGACGACGACAGCAGAATCGTGGGCCGCACATAATATCCAATGTAATGCGCGAGGGTAACTTTTTCGGCCCGCTGAACCGTGGAGTACTAGATTAGACCCCAAGCAGTCTCGTTTACCCTGCAACAGCTTGGCAGAGTTCTTGTAAAGTGTATTCGGCTTTCAAAGATAAAGAGGCTTGGCGAACTGAGCTAAAACAGACGTTATTATAGAACTGTAATTACTATTTCGTCTAAGGCTGTCATTGCCGGTTGACATCACTGAAATATGCATGTTATATTTAAGTGAAAGTGTCTACGAGTCTGGACGACCCAACCAAGAAGTCGAACACAAAGATTATAACTTTACGTTTTTGATTTACTGGCTTTAAATAAATTGTGATGTCGAAAGTAGGTATTTAATTATTTTTGAAATCATTTTATTTATAATTTCAAATGTTTTATATTTTGTGATTTTATATAAGACGGACAAAAAGAATTGCAATTTTAGAATAATAACAAGATATATTTTTGAAACATAAAGTTGCAGTCTTACTGTTCTATCTTATTGCCACGATAACCGCTACTTATTTACAACTTAAAGAATAAACATTTCATATCAAAGATGGTCACGTAGTCTGTTGCATATTTAACTGAATTTCTAAATACAGTAGGTGGCATGTGAGTCAAATTTTTTTCCATGGCGCCCACAAGATACCGATATTGTAATATACAATTTTTATATTTTTTAAGAATTGTAAAATTGTAAAATATCATCACTTTTTTACTACGCTTGGTAATCAAAATCGGTATCAAACAAACTAACATAAAACGTTATAAAAAATACAATTCTGGAGGACTAAAAATCGCGAAAAATTAATTTGGGTTTGTTATACTTCAACTAATAATTATTAAAATACACTGTCAAGAAAAATTGCATTCATTTTCATGAGGAGCAAATTATGAAACAAAATGTAAAGCAGGCATATTAAAACATATTTAATGCCATTCATTACAATTTTGAAATGATACATTAAATTTTGTGCAGGTTTGCATTTAATCTTGTTTACATTTGCATTAAATTTAACAAGAATTGTATAAATTTAAGTTTAAATGTATCTAAATCTTAATGTACGCTACATTTTCATTAAATTGAATACGCTAAAGGTAATTGTTGCTTCTTTAATGTCATTAAGTTTCACGACATTTGCAATAGTGTAATTTACGTTATACTAATTAGCAATTAAATTCTAGTGTAATAACTGAATTGGTATAATTTTCATCCCATCTATTTCTAATTAAATTAGTTACGTATATATTTCAATTAATAATTGTATTCTTTACGATTTCATGAATTGTATTTTAGCTAACAATGGAAACGATGGTTCAAATTTCACATTATGTAATTATCATATACACTTCATAAACGCCGTATACACCAAGAAGTAAAATTTAGATTATCTCATCATCAAACGGTTATGAAACATTTCATTCATTGCTTTTGCAATAAAAACCAAATAGTAGTTATAATCACTAATAATTGGTAAATATTGATTACATACGGACATTTAACTAAGTGAAATTAGTAAAGGAATGTGGTTTCTAATTTTATTGTAATGTTGCAATAAATTTAAAAAATAAACAGATTATATTTGTGTGCAACTGTAGTACACTAAATCTACTCCCGAAGCTTGTAAAGTAGGACTTACAGTCTCATAAGATAGTCAGATGTAGCAATTCACATAATGAATTGTATGAAGTTTTCATGTCTTTGACATTCATTTGATTTCGCGCAGAAATTGCCTCGAAACGTCTTGCAATTAGAAACAATTTTATCGAAGATGCTGTATAACTCTCAGAACGTGAATATATTCTGCTTATACATGATAATTACCATATCTTAATTGTAATTGCAGCATTAATAATGAGCATAATAAATGACAGCTGTAGTTTTATTTAATAAAGTATTACCATTTAATGGATATTTGGCAATAAAACTTGTTCGTGAATACTTATAACAAACATATTATAATTATAATTTAACTGATCGATGCTAAAGACGAAGATGAAACGTGAGATGTCGTTTCACGTTTACCTATACTACTAGTATTACCTACTAGACTATATATAATATATCTTTGAACTTTCTAGTGCACGAGTGTCGTGATTGAACACTATCATGTTTGAAAAATTCAGAAATCTATATTTGCGCAACTGTTATGTGGCAGAAAATACAAACGGTATAATAAGTTACATTAATTATTACTTTTTTTGATCAAACCACGTATTAAATAGGAATATGATAATCATTCTTCTACATTTTAATGTATCTGATTATATGCAAAATTGATCGATTTCACTTGACGAAGAAATGAACGAGATAATGTGACCTGTAAGCGTACTAATTAGTTATTAATACGAGACAGTATATACGTATATATATAATACGTTTTGATCTTCTTTGTTTTTCTTCCTTCTGAACAAAATAAATCCAACCTTCCGTTACATTAGTCTATTCTCTAATCATTTTTTTTTTTTTTTTTTTTTATATTTATATACGGGGATGACTGCCCTTTAACAAGTGCTATAAATATTGCAACAATATTTTTAAAAGGATTTTTAAAAGGAAAAATAATAATAAACATATATTCTTATACGAATGAATTTTTGAAAAGTAAAGATAGCCCAGGATGGGGGTACTTTGTGAAATCACACTGATCAGTCCTTGTACGGTGCTGTTCAATATAAATTTACGATGCTGGCTGGGACTCGTATAGCATGTGTAATTAATTATGAGATAATTGAAGTTTAATAGTCCCTGCATCATCAAGAAAATACAATGGTTACAATTCGTAATCAGTAATTATTAATACTTGAGTGAAATATACCGTAGTGGAAAGTTTCAGTTCTTCTAAATGCAATATTGCTCTTCTTCTAAAGGATTTTATAATCAGATTCACAAACAGAAAAAAAAGTGTTTGATCTGAGAAAATCTGAGACAATTATTTTCGATAGTCGAGAGGTTTACATTATTAAATGCATTCGAAATATTAATTTCTTAGAAACATAAATCGCAATGTAATCATTTATTGCTAGTATTTATTTTGATTGTAATTAACACCTGACAAATACATTTTAATTCGATGAATTAAGAAACGCTAAATATACCTGTTGATTTTATCCGACATACTTTTTATGACTTTATTCAATTTGTTTATAATGATCAATGATACAAATGATGCAATATTGAAGTCGGCAATAATAAACGTCGCCTTCTTTAAGATCGGAGTTGTATTATTGCGAAAAGACTACTGTAGAAGCATCGCGCAGAAAGAGGAAAGTAATCAGAGGGCGGAAAATAAGTAGTAGAATCAACGCTATTAGAGAGAAATCTTTTAAGATGAAGGGGAACAATGATAACAAACCCGTAGGATATGAAAATAGAACAGAAATCATCCAACGAGCGAGATACATTAAAAGAGGTAACTATAAACAAAGCATGAAAGGGTAATCGTGTGATTAATCAGAATGTGTACAAGTGAGATTGCGAGGCCGGGAATAGAGAGAGAGAGAGAGAGAGAGAGAGAGAGAGAGAGAGAGAGAGAGAGAGAGAGAGAGAGAGAGAGAGAGAGAGGTGCCGGTATTTGCGGAGCAGGAGTGTAAATAATACCGCAAAAAGAGTTGCAGGACAAAAGCAGACAACACTGTGAATTATATAGAGAAAGGTAAATGAGAATTTATTAAAGTAGTCGAAGTAAGATACATATGGGTGTATGGACAGGAGACACGTGACAGGGGGTGAAAGTATACCGTGGATAACGGAAGAGAAATCATGCAATATTCAACGGACAGCTGTGCAACTGAAACTGAGAATCGAGAGAAAAGATTTAGAAGTAGATTCCTGTTGTCCGGCAATAAAATAGAAGAAAGTAAATTTAAGGACTCGAGAAAAAAGATAAAAAGTCACTTAGTTGCGAAATTGAAGTAAACGGAAAACGTTCCTTAAATGGTGGTTTACAAAGTTTACAAAGGTTTGTTTGGAAGATATATTGCCACGAAGAATCACGGCGCTTTTAAGAATTAATTCACTTGGGAAAAGTTGTAAGATCTTGAAGAAGGTTGGTAATTTAGTTTCTGAAATATTCGTAAAAGTTTTGATGATAGTTACGATAGGTTATGCTAATAATGATAGTTTGAGAAATGAACTTTCCTAAAAACATTTGAGGAGTACATGTACCCTTTATGTCTTTATGTTTTTTTTTTTTTTTTTTTTATATATATTTCTTATTTTTATATATTTTTTCGACCCCTGGAAGTCTAAGTTATTAAAATTTATTGATGAAAATTGCATTCATTTTATATTCTGTATATCTTTTTTTTAAATTAACAAATATTTAAAACTATACTTTAAACCGTATACAATAGTAGGAGATTCTTAGTAATTCAAATAAAAAATGTTAATTTCTGTAAAGAAGCGTGTTTTTAATTTCAGTTCTATGGCAAACGCAAGGTACTTAAAGAATTGTCATGTTCTAATACGGATGCGTTATCTTGTGCTCTCTATAGCGTGTATACGAAGCGTTCTAATATGTTACACCCTCGTGGGCTTGTCCGGCGGCTACTATCCACGTTTCACCCTTTCACTTCGTGCGATCGATGGATCCCTTTCGAGCCTACTGCCGAGCTCGCCTTGGAAAATTATGCGAGAGTCGCTGTTCGGCTAAATGTTCATGAGACATACACGAGGTGTTAGTAGTCTCTTCATACTTTGCGTTTTGTTTGTATATTAGTCCGGATCGTGGAAACCTATTTTGAGAAGCGAAGCCACTGCACCAGTTCATGATGAAAATCTTTCCATTTTCGTCAGCGATATTATGCACATTTCTCAATGTGTTATGTGAAGTTGATGCTCTCTTTACGTCTCATTACCGTTGAATCTACAGAAAATTTCAAATTTCTATTAATTTTACTTTAAATAATAATAAAATTAGTTTTAGATAAGTGGCAGAATTGAAAAAATTAGACTTCAGCAGTAGAAACAGTCTTTGAGGCGAGACTGCTACTGCTAGACCATCGATTTGACCATTCACGGGACCAATTTTATCGTGAAAATGTATGAGATATATACGTTAGATGTTGATGTGTTGTCCAGTGAGGGATGATTGAACCTTGCTGGTTAAACCGTAATGGTATAAGAAGCAAGTTTTAAAACTGACCTATGTCTATGTCTATGTCTAGAACCAGTCTTTGAATATATTGTATCTAAACATCTTTATTGAGGATCAATAATTTTCAGTCACGTACAATTTCTGTCGTCTATGTTGTTGAATGTTGACCCACGTTTTTCCTTTTATTCTTGCATGATATACACCATTTTATCCTTGCACACAAAACTTAATTTCTTGTACAATTTTAATGTATATTTATAAAATATTGATTGATAAAGTTCTTAAATAAAAATTACTACGATTTATATAAAATCATTTTCGGAGTAAACCTTGATTCAATAATTTTTTTTTTTTATATTGGTATAATTTGTATTAAGTTTTTTCACTTTTTCAGGCATGCATGTAATAATTTTTTGGCGCAAGTTCGACAAAATTAATTAATGGTATAATTACAACTAAAACAGATAATTAATGTAAAATGTGTTCCTCGTAGAGTTCTCCAAGATATTTCATTTGAAAATGGAGTCACTCGTACTACATGCAATGATTATTCACACCTAAGGAGTGAGTTATTACCCAAGGGAGTGTGAAATTGCCTTCTGCGTGAGAACATGACAGAGCCATTGTAACACAAACTTGGAATATTATTCTAATTTGTCTCCGCGAAGGCAGAATTTCTAAGAATTAAAAATTTCCTTGTTAAAAATTCATGCCAGAGAATAATTCGTCAATTTCCACTGTACGAGGAGTCTAGGGTTACTTCCCCTCTTGGGTAAAAGAAGCTCAACGTTCAAGAGAGCTACGAGAATAGCGTAAATGATGTAGCGTACATGAATAAGTAAACGGTTCGTAATTTTTTTTTCGAAATGAATTCTCACTTATTTATATATTTAGAAAAAAGTATATGTCAGTATAATTTTTAAATTTTCACAAGAATGAATAGGAAAGTTTCTTTTTTAATCATAAAAATAAATATTTCCAAGTTTTTCTATGTAATTGAATACTTTTTTATATGTACAGTTTCATATACTTTTCTATCCATTCCTTTCGCTTTTTTTGTGTGCGGATATTTTTAACATCGGAGTTAGCAAATCTATTATTAAAACTAGGATAAAAAATGGTTATACATATACAATGGCAATTCAGTGTAATTATTGAATTTTTAGATATTAATAACGAATGAGATCTGGATATCAATTAACGGCTGTTATATAGGTTACATGCATATACATGTACAGAACGCTTTTTCAAATTTTCTCAATATCAATGTTTTGCGTTATTAATAGGTTAAGAGCAATTTTAAAAATAGAAATGCGTATTTTGGTATTCTCTTAAATTAAGTACTTTTAAAAAAACTGCTTCCTATTTTATCATTAAATGTTTACGTTTCAGACCATAAGGAATACTAAAACGCAAAAAAAGGTACTAAGCGCTTTAATCAATAAAAAAAAAAAAAAAAAAAAAAACAAACAAAAAAAAAAAAAAAAAAAAATTATTCCGATAACTTATACGTACTTATGTGTTTTACTCTTGACGATAACTCACGAATGAACAAACAGAATTTCTTCTGTAACCTCTTTTTGGATTTGCTGAAGACGTAGGAGGTACTCATTAGATTTTGAAATATATCCATACTAAAATGAAGAAATAGTTTCCAAAAATATCTATCAACTTTTTAGAAAAGAAGTGTCTCTTCTTTCAAACTATTGTAGTTTCCTCAATATTTGAGCAATTATCAAAATGATGTATTCAAAATACACGAAAAAATGTACTGAATATAACAGTGTAGAAATCTATCAACTGTGACTTTTTGTGTTTCAGAAGAAATAAACCTAGTGGTCGGCAGAGTAGATAGAACAGGCGAAATGTTGCTCTAAAAGGACGAAATTTGCGCAACTGTAGTGGCACATATAACTTGTATCGTTGATTAATAAACTTTAAAAATTTGTAAGTAAGGGCCGAATCGGGACAATCTTGCTAGCGAAGTGAGTCGGAGGCCGCAGAAGCGAAGCCTCTATAGTTTTCGATTTTAGTTTTACCGTTTTTTACTGGGGTCGACATATCCAATTAGAATCTAGAAATAAATCAAGGTGTAGTAGCCGTTTGTCATGTTTAACATAATTCTAGATCGTCATTAATCTTCCATATTATATTCGAAATGTAACTTTACATTATATAATTTTAATAAAAACATTTAAATTATATAATGCTTTGAAATATATGCTTTTTACACATGCTAGAAATGTGTTGCTAAAATCGATGGATTACGAAATACTTAGAGATATTATTTATGAAAAAAGTAGGATTAAAATCAATGTGGCTTTGTAATAGGAAATTGGACTTACAATATACAATAATGGCCATCTTGTGAATGTTGCATTAGAATTTAGAAATACGAATCCGTACACATTAATAATTCATAGTAATTAAAATTAATAATATTATTTATTTTTTGACTTAACTCTTTATAGAATGGATATTGGATGGTTTGCGGAAAATATTAAGAAAAACATTCTTCGAGGGAAGAGTCAATTTGCTAGGTCCGTTCCAAGTGGATTTGCGTAATTTTCTTCAGCCAGGTTGAAGAAAAAACTTGAGCTATAAGAGGGATAGAATATATTATACTCTTACAGAAATGCACGTCAGTGGATAGGGGCATGGAACTAAATTACAAAATTTTAAGCTCACTACCGAAATACTTAATCCGAATCATTACGTTTAATTCGCCTTTAATCATATTATTATTCAAAAATTTAGAAACCTGTATTTCTGTTTGTTACGTTTTTTTTTTTAATTTATTTCTTACTGTTCTGTTATGAAAACCCGTGTTAAAAAGTTCTTTTATGGGGTCTTGAAAGCTCAGCTTTTTAACATTTTGCCGTACTTCCTTAAAAAGCACAATTTTATATGTTTTAGCGGGTTGAAACAAAACATTTCATGAATAACATCATTTTTTACGACTTTGAATGGAAGCCTCTGTTTTTTCACATAAAAATGATGCCTTCTTATATAATTATTAGAAATACCAAATATGTTCTATCTCACTCTGTATGCATAAGTTACTACGAAATATATATTCTTTAGTTTTGCACATTTATTTTGTTAGAAATCGAGGATATCTCGACGGAAATGGTCACAAGTATTGAATTATAAATGTAGAAAGCGATAAAACTCAAGGGACGTTAAAGATATCCGAAAGTGCCTGTTACGTATCGATTTCTATAGGGGCTCGGCAAAATCACGTTTTATGCAAATAATTACGTAATAAATTCGCAATAAATGTCACATCCAGACATTTGAGTCAACTCGATTGGAAAATTGAAGATGTTATTTAACCTTACGAATGAAAATCAGTTTAATTTTTACATGCGAATAAAATTGCGTGCTTTTTATTACGTTTGCTAATTGCGCTACACATGTACGCACTCTTAAATAGTAAAGATAAGCTTGAAAGAAAAAGTATATATAGTTTATTCGGGTCTTTATTACTTTTTGTTCCCTGAAATTTTATTACTGTTACACACAAGTATTTCGTGTTACGTTAAAATTAAACGTTACACCAGAGTGCGCGCATTTGATCGCTATAACTGATTTTTGATACCGCAAGTTACCGGCACACCCACTCACCTTAATGAGAGTGATAAAACAGTTGTTTCTCTCTGCCGGCCACTGACGGACGACGTTAAAAATACTTGAACGGCATTTAAAAGGTTAATTTTCTTATCGGTTCCTTTTTTCCGCGAGATCGATGGAAATAGCGGCGAGAAAACACACAAGAAGGCAGGTACTTAATTTAACACTAAGGAGTCGTCAAGATGCCAACATTCAGATGCCTGAAATCAGACACGCATGTTTGCGTGATGTTCAGTGGTTCCGGGTGAACTCGTATACAGGGCAATACGCGGGTGTATATATATAGTTAGCGTTTATCGGATGGCCTAGAAGACCAGAAACACTCTCTTGCATTCCGCAGCTGACCATCTGACAAACGATACCTTCCCTTCCGTAACAGATCAGAGACTGCCTATTTCAATTTCGGTACAAATCCACCCTACGTAATAAGAGCAATTCGCTGGCTTCTGGGAACGGATTATGATCATTAATAATGTGTGAAATCTGTTCCGGTGTTGCGTTGCGATTTTGGAAAATCTGAGTCATTTTTCATTGAAAACTAAGATACGACATTTAAGAAGTGAATTAATATCTACCTTAGTGATGAAAAAAGTGATGGGAGTATAATCGTTCCAATTCTTGCTGAAATCCTCAATGCATTTATATCTACAGTCCTCTTAAAAGGACTAAAATTGAATCTTTTTTTTTTATTTTTCCATCGCAATATTGCAAAATGCAGAATTTATATAATACACCTTTTACAGATGGAAATTTCAATTAGGAAAATCTATTATAAACATTAAGCGTGGCAAAATGCAAGTCCACTAGAAATATTGAAAATGGTATTTTTTTCAATTACCTAAGATTAACAAATTTCATTCGCATAATTAAGTAATTAGTCAATAACGATTTATGTATTATGGAGTTATCAAATTACTGTCTTAAAATAAATGAATCACTATCAATTATCATTATTAATTTATTTTTCAATTCAATTTCAATTGTAATGATATATTTTGTTCAACAAGTATAAAATACTTGTATTGAGTGAAGTTTAGCGTTGACTTGGTTAGGAACTGAAATCATATATGGGTCCTTTCGCGAACAAGATTTTGACATTTACGGCGATTTAGAATTTAAAGAGAAATCTTGGAATGTTTCGTTGTAGGTAATGAAACTGTGTGGCAAAACAAACACCAAATGTAACAGGCTATCTTATTATGTTTAGGATGTTTGTTTGAGCTTCTGATCTCGTATACTATTTGATATTGCGATATTAAATAAATTATAACAATAAACAATGCATGACAAGTTTATTCAAATATGCACTCCTATACCGGGTTTACAATTGTATATATGCGTATATAAAAATTATTTATAACAATTAACCATATATAATTATATATACATATATATATTTTTCAAGCCTGAAATGTTAACATATATATTATATATGTAACCCTCACTAAAAAATCATTTTTTTTTTAAAGGCCAATACAGAAGTTACATATAAGAATTGTTATATCTTTCATTCATTCACAGAAGAAAATAACTTTAATATTTGTAAGGTCTACATAAATATTAGTGAATGCCATTTTTGAGATTATGTGACACGCATATAAACGATGTAAAATAAACATTAAATATACGAAAAAAATAATTGAAAAAAAATCTGCATTTCAGTAAAGTCATTTGTAAATATTGGAAGATTTAAAAAAAAATGCAATTAAAATTTAGGTAGGATAGATCAAAGGATATATTATTATTCGTGTATATTTATACTCTCACTATGACCATAGAACAAGATAAATACATTCGTCGTCATGGTACGTAAATAAATTGATGTGAATCTTGAGTTAATTCTGCGTAAAATCAGTACGAAACGCGCATATGCGGAGACAATTTATCGAATCAGTGATTTGGAATTATTCTAATTAGGGTAAATGTGGTGAATGTGCAACACGCGGATTTGCTATCATTTGGTTACTTTTTACGATGTCAGAAGTAATGATATAAACGAGCATAAGACAGCATTACAAAAAGATCTATTTGTATTTTTACTGAAATTGTAATGTAGTCCATCTTCTTTAATCTGCCTTTGAGGCTGATACCGGAATCAGAAGATATTCTATGAACTATCTGCTTTAATATTTGTTCGAAATAATCAATGCTACATTGATTTTACATTTTTCTTTTTTTAAGAAATAAGAATTATAATTACTTTATCAAATGAAACTATTATTGCACGTACTTAATTCTATAATATTGATTATACTATATGTGAAGCATTGGTTTTTACAGTAAAAGTATTTTTTATCTTACGACTCATTATTTTTTAATTATTTTGGTAAAATGCGAGGTATTGCGTTACCTATCTAATTTAATTTTTAATATAATTTAGAATAATAATTTAACGCATTTTTAACATATTTTACTAAAGCATTTCCCGCTCTTGAATTAAATTAAATACAATTAATATATTGCACTTCTTCGAAACGACTACTGAATGCTTCAATAGGCGTGGGGCGCAAACAACTTTTTTCTGCAATTTGGTCCTCTTGATCCATGCATAATTATTTGACTTGTCTGGAAGAAAATTTTTCGGCAAATGACATAGTATTTAGATAAAATTGTCGTTAAATTATAAATGTATTTTTATTAAAAAATGTAGTATTGTCCAAATAAATTATTGAAATTAACGTAAAATAAAAATGTTAAGCTTAGAAATTATCATGTATAATTTAATAAGATTGATTGTACAGATTTTACATACTAAAACCTAAAGCGGATTTGCAAATCCAATGCTCAGTTTTTCATCTGCAGATTAAAAATTGTAATTGTCGCATAAATTACTTTTCTTCTTCTCATTTCAAATGCACATTCATTATTCATTAATCTTGCTATGTAAAGTTTATTTTCAAATTAAATAGTTAGCGATGAGTTGAACGCGAATAACAGGATAAAATATACAAATGTTACAATGCGAATAACAAAATAATTAATATTTTTAGCCGAATTCGTAACTATAGACATTTTTATAAGACTGATAAAATGTGACTTCTCTAAGAAAAGTTTTTGCAGATGTATAATAATTGTCCCCGAACTTGTAACATAATTTAGACGGAAATATAACTTTCAAAGGCAATTAACAATAAAAATTAGGTCACGTTGGTTGTACGGCAAATCGCTTCTTGAAATGTACACAATCTAGTTGATGTAGACGTCTGCGACTTGACTATTTTTATTCGCTTCTCCTTGCTCGCGACTCCACACTTTCCCTGAATCGGACATAATTAAGAGCATCTGGGGGTATAAACATCGATTTCTCTTTGGTATTCTGCATGCTATCAACACCGTTCATTCAACGCCGGCGAGGTTATATATCTCAACGATGTTTATTATTTCAATTATGAGACTATGTAATATATTTTACTTTATTTTAATTTTTAGGAGACAAAATTGAGCCACACTTTTAAAAACTTGAATTCTTTACTTTGTCTAAATCGGCTGCTTTCATAATGCGTCAAAATATAGATATGTAATCTCTTATATTCGATACTTTGTTTTAAAACAGTTAATAACATTACAAATGACATTCACGCCCGCCAATCACAATTCAACTTTGGAGATGTAACAGGTTTGTGGAGGGTAGAAGGATGGAAGAGAGAATATAGATTTTGAGTGAGTTAGAGAAAGGACAACATAGTTTTGGACAGAACATACTGTATATAAGAATTGTTGCTAAAAACTGTGAGCAATCTTCAGCTTTGGGGTGACAAATTCAAATGGGTTAATTTTTCTACGAAGAAATTTATAAAGTAGAAATTTTATTTTTGACAATTACGAGATAATGAAGTTACTGAAATATAATTTCTCTTTATTAAATATAGTATTTCATTTCTGGTTCTGGCCCTCCATAGGGACTGTAATGTGCCAATTATACGCAAGTCTGGGTATATATCACTTTTATGCGTCGGAAAATCTTGAATGGCTTGATTTGTAACTCAATTTATTCACTTCTTCATACTTTTAAATACTTCACAAGTACATCAACAGTAATTTACGAAATGAATTTAACTATAGAATACCCAACTTAAGTTTTGAAAAAAAAAGTCTTAGGGGAATTAAATCAGAGAAAATGCAAGTGTGAAAGTATATCTATTAGGAACTTTTTCACGTATATTATATTAAAAATTGGTAGCGCTTGTCTCAATATATAAAATATACCTATACATCTAATAAATCAACAAAACTGCACTACGTGAAGGTAAAATAATATTAATATAACATGATAAATTTAATGGAAATCGACATTTAAATCTCTAGAAAATAACAATCTTTTTTACAGTTTATAAAAATTAATAAAAATGAAAAAAAAAGTATATAGAAATGTAAGAAATGAGGTTAATTGTATATATCAGTGGATTTTACTAAAAAACAATTAAATACAAAAGTCTAACTGTATTAATAATTACAAGTTCTGGTAGAGGTTATTTTTATTCTTGTGTATTCGTTGCTTTGTCATCCAAATATATATGTAGTGGAAAATTCAATTTCGACCGCATACGTAAGAATGAAAGCTCATTCTTCTGCAGGGATGCCAAACTAATAATAGAGGTCAAACTGATTCATAAAAAAATCCCATTTAATATAAAGCATTCATTTTTTTTTTTTTTTTTTAATAATGGTGAAATGTTATGTATTCAATAAACATTATTATTTTATTATTAATGATAAAATATGACGCAAATGACATTATTTGAATATACTTTCGAAGTGACTTCAGCAATAACGAAAAGTTACTAATAAAATATAATAAAATGTATAGGAATGTTAAGTTAAATGAATTTTAGTTCATAAATCATATGTAGGTCCACAATCCAATGCGATTAGTTGGAATTATACTGAACGGAGTTTAAGATTATTGGCCATTTTGGGGAGTCATTTTATATAGAAGATGGAAGATATCGAATAATTGCTTCTTCTTTTGTTGAATTCTACGTAGGCGAGGTTTTGACGGGTAGCTTATATCTAAGTAGCTGAGGTTCGAATTGGCTTCCCTTTTCACGTCTTACTGTTGCGGTCAATCATCATACTCTGTTTACCCACACGGCATTTAATCTCACAGATATATCACAATAATATCAGAGCGGACATGTAAGCTTTCTGTGATGTATATATGTAATATTTCAGAGATACTGTGATATATTTGTGATATTAAATGCCGTCAGGGTATGCGCGCGTGCCGATTTTCAATTTGTGATTAATGCTAGTTAAATGCGGCGGATCTGAAACTATCTCTGTAGTACATCAGGGCGAATATTGCGTTGCCATCAACGAGGGAATAGGATCTAATTAAAAGGCTTTATGTGGGAGGCATATGGATGCGAGAATCCGAAGAATATTCACGTAAATAGAGTGTCCGCATTTATGGGGTTTATCAACTGATTTTGGCTAGAGGCAGCTTCCGCTATTCTCACCTCACGTATACGCGTAACTAGATTTGAGAGGAAGGGGTCGAGTTCAAAATTGATTTCAGTTTCTTCGACGGTACATCAAGCTAATGCACTTTCAATAGAGTTTAAGCTTGTATATAAACTATCCCGTGAGTCATATAATTACGCGCGCCGATTTTGTACATATTTTATACGTTGAGTTTAAATATAATTTTTTAGCTTGATGTGTGAGTGCATTCATTATCGCAATGCATTCATAGGTGAAAGTCGCGGTCGTGTTTGTTTATATTTTCAATTAAAAAATTATCACTGAGGTTATTAATGCATATAATTAAAAATAATATTCTGAAATAAATCATTTTAGCGAAATGTATCGAAGAAAAATTGAGTTACCCAACATTTAAACTAAAATTTGTTATTAATTGTTCAGCGGAACCTATTATCTAAAATCTGATCGTATGTTTAGCTTTGTAGTAGTGATGTTTCAAAGTTGACTAATGAAAATTGATTTTTAGAGAAGGTATTTACGTGCGCTCGTCTTTCAGATAGTGCATGTTTCGCGACGTACTTCCGTTACGAATTTATTTTCCGCTAGCATCTCATATCAATTCCGAGCTTTGATATTCGAACATCAGAAAAAGTGCCTATATAGACGTTGAACGAAGTATTTTATTGACTTTCTTAAATTTTATGCATTTCGAAATTTCTCTAATTGTTTTTTTTAATTAATGAAACACATAGATAAAATAAAACGTCAATTTGAATAATTTCTAATCAGCGCACGTAGTACAGAAATGAGAATGAATTCAATATATTTCTGTGAATACATTGCACGTCTTTTTCTGAGCTTTTTTTGTACGCTGAATTTGTAGTACTGTATGAGCACTTTCAAAAAAGCAGCGAAGAAAGTAACTCATCCAAAATTCGTAAGAGCTCATTTTAAACTCATCCTTCTATATATTACCCGCATACACCACGTTTTTTTAACGTATATTTGTACAATAGTAAAAAACATATATACATAATATGTGTAAATAATTTTGAAAAATTTGTTCGCCTAAAAACCCTTACGATGATTGGAAAATTGAAGAAAAAATGAAATGCCCTTAGAAAATTGGCAGAAAAAATGTATAAGAAAAGCAGAATTATGCTTCGTTATGCAACACGTTGATAGACACTTTTTACATAGATATTCGAATATCCGAAGTACGAATCGATCGGACGTTTGAAAAAAACAAGAACGTCGGAAAACGAATTCGAAATTGAAATATGTTGCGAAAAACACGTTATCTGAACGACGGGCTCACAGAAATATTCGTTCTAAAAATCATTCCTCTTTAGTTAACTTTGAAGTAGCAAAAAATGTGACCACATTTTTAACAATTATTGTTAACAACTTATTAGAAAATATTGTGACTAAAAATATAATTATAATATTGAAAATAATTAATATTTAATAATTTAAAAGAAAAATTAATTATTACAATAACACACAGAAATGTAATAATAGTACATTTCATTACAATTAAGGGAAATGCAATTCTAACGATCAATATTTTTTATAATCGTGTATATATATATACATAAAACTTAACATTTTCATTCCATTAATCAGAAGGTATTTTGTCAACACAAAAAATATCTGTTGACTTACATTAACTCTATAAATACAATTTCATTTCCCTTGAATTGTTTTTTCATGGAAAAAGTATTCGTATCAATAACACTGATTGTGTTATGAGGTTTTTAGATCTGTTTTTATTCTTTATTATTGTTGTTATTATTAATATTATTATTATTCAACAGGCGTATCAAAAGAGTATGAATTAATTCGATCTAACGGCGTATAAGAGCATTTATTCCGATTCGAAAATTAAACTTTGATTACACCCCTACGACTGTAGGCCATTAATCTTACCCGAGGACGCAGCGCCATCAGAAGATCTCCCTGCGGGTCCCATCACTCGCAAATCCAAATCAGTTTGCATTTTCGGGATTTAAGGGTTTGAATCGTATAGAGATTAGGTGAAATAAATGGTATACATTTTTAAAACATTATTTTTACAGCATTCTCACCTTTATTAATGTTAGAAAAGAAACATATCCATCATAGCATACAGTTATTGTCATATTAGATCTGTATTTGTCCCTAAATTATATCCAGTATATTGCATTCAATTTTAAATTTTCACCTTCTTTTTCTAAAAATTGACCGTGCTTTTCTCAACAGTCAATTCACAAGAACGCATCGATTCGATTGTATCTATATAGCCTTGATTTTTCCCTACAGCAGTATCAATTCGATGCAGTACACATCTCATATTCGAATTTTTGACACGCGATGCACTCACTTCCGCTGTTTGATTCGCTAACAATAAAATTCTGCCCCAGGCCAATGCTTCCGTAAAACAAACTGCACTTGCGGTTGTGATCAGACACGTCGCGTGCTCTTTGCAATTTCCGGAGCAGTCGCTAAATCCGTCGACCTCGCACCAGTAGCCGACATGTCGAATTTAAAGCCTATCGTCATATCAGCATTCGATTGTCAGATGAGGTGAGTCCGACGG
This sequence comes from Trichopria nigra, assembly GCA_030522945.1. Taxonomy (NCBI): domain Eukaryota; kingdom Metazoa; phylum Arthropoda; class Insecta; order Hymenoptera; family Diapriidae; genus Trichopria; species Trichopria nigra. The sequence goes on from JAPYZR010002090.1 coordinate 25,755, forward strand.
GGGATAATAACAATAGAGCTGGTGATAACGATACCGGTCGTTATCACGCTGTGGGGCAAGGCCAATGTAATCATCGTCGTAGAGTGGGTCGTTCCGCTCCAACAATACACATTACGACACTGACAAACTTAAAGCTGAGTCCGATTGGATTAGATTGGTGGCATTGTGTTTTCCATATATGTTTTGTTTTTCTACAAGCAACCCTTTATTTTCTGAATCAGTTCAAAATAATTTGATGATTATGAAAAGTACTTTCTTTTTTGAAAATGAAAGGAAAAGGGAAGCGGAATGATGTCAGTATAGCACTGTATATATCTATAATCACTATCGTCTTTAAGCTCTACGGCAAGCACAAGCATGTTGTTTTTGCGAATCGCCGTAAAATTAGCTTACTGATTTCTTTCCTTAAGTGGCTATATAAAAAGATATTTACTACATAAATTGAAAGAATGACAAGATATAAAATAAGGGAGTTCTAAAAGTGTCATGAAAGTTAATGGTTTTTAAAACTGATTGCGTTTTTATCGATACTTGAGATGGCACGACATAATTTAAATCTTGTTTCTTAATTTAATAGGATTCATTAGAATTATATTTCGTAATATTGATATATTTTTCGCTGGAATGCAAACTGCATTTGTACGTGTCATTTGCGATACAGTATTGGATTTCCACGGTACGGCGTAAGCTGTTTGAATATATTGTTTAAATGAGACATCAGACATCAGAATCGATTGAACTGATAAAAGTGATTTATGATGTTAAATATATAATCGAATGAAAATTAAAACAGAGGAAACCGAGATTGAATTTGTAATAAATAGTACGGGGAATAACAATAGGAATTAGCAATAAGTATTATTTAGAATGCATCTCAATTAGTGGCGTTGGAAATTCTGAGACTGTCAACGTTATTTATATTATTATTTCTGCTTGATAAAAGTTCTTCATGAAAGTCTTCTCTTAGTCATTAGTGTTCTGAAGACGATTTCTCGTCCGATTGGATAGACCTTATCGGGAGCATGTGATAATTGATCCAATTAGATCAATTATTAGCAATTGCCAATCAAAGTGACTCTGTTTTGCTGCCAACAACAAATTATTGTATGAACTGTAGAAGGCGATGGTCAATTAGTACCACCGTAAACAAGTACTTCAATGAAGTTTGAATACAAAAAAGCAAAAATTAAGCATGTTTCTTTTCATCATTCGATTTTAAGAGAGTTTAATCAATCAATTCGTTGCTCTATGTAAATTTGAAGTTATATTGTGCAATCTACATCAACATCTACAAATTGTGTAGTCGCGTTTCACATATGCGAAATTGCTTCCCCAGAATGTATTCCTTTATTCATCAAGATTTAGTCCTCCAGAATTCTTACGTCAATTCCAGTCCTTTCCAGACATTTACTCACTTGAGGGTCTTACAATGTTCCACGTAGTACAATGGACGAAGAATGCTCGGTTGACGGAGTCGATATACGTCGGAGTGTCTTGCACAAATATTGATGGAATTTCTCGGAAGAGATGATTTACAGATCCAACCTAAACAATTGATGAGCTCATTGTTTGCAACCCCTACGTGATACACCAAATCGAACTTTTTATCGAACAGTATAGACGTACAGCTTATTGTACTCTAAATCGAATGAAGCGAGAGTATTTCAGGTAGATGAAAAATTTCGAATGCATGGATATTTTTCAATTTTATTTTATTGGAGATGCATTTGAGAAGAATATCAAGAATAATAGCAAGACTAATATAAATACAAAATTGTATAGTTTTCGAACGTTCATATCTAAATATATAGTTAAATTTGGATATTCAATTGTAAAAACTATATATACATATATATACAAAAAAGAGATTAAGTTTATTAGGTAAGATATTTTGATAAATCGAATGTCACTGGAGACCATTTTTAACAATATTAGTAACTAATAATTAAAAATTTTTAATTTGAAAATTTTAGCCTAAATTAAAAACAATTATATTACGTCAATTACGTCAATGCCCAACTTTTTCATTAAGTTTTAGATTTATCACTACGAAATTATCCATTCGTCGTCACAAAATAATTACTGCAATATCAATTGAACAATGAATGAAAAAAATATAAAACCATGTAGAAATGTGTTTAATTTTTCATTGATTTAAATGAAATTTGTTTTCTAACGCATATCATGTTTGTAATCATAGAAATGAATTCGAAATTTTGAAGAAAAAAAACTTTTAGTTACCCTGTATATAGATATAACTTTAAATTAGACATTTATTTTCGCAGATTATAAATGTAGCGGAAAAATGAAGGTATCCTATACTATGCAATGTGATATTTGACTTTTTATGGGACTAAAATTCCTTTATAATTCACTCTTTAATCGGCTAGTCTTTTTATTACGAAATTCAGAGTCAAATATATATATTTTTAGACCATCTACCAAATTTGTTAACTATATACTAATAAAATAAATTGCAGTTCGCATATAATATAACAATTGTATTATAGATAATCGTTCATTTGAAATAATATAAAATTTTATATACTTATTTACAAATAATATAATAATTAAAAACTTTCCGATAAAGTATATCCTTCAAGAAAAGCTCTACTTGGATGTAATAATGCAACTCATATAGGCGCATAAAATGATACAATATAAAGATTTATGATTTTCTTTTCTCATAAACGAAATGTAATATATTTTGTATTATATTAGGCAGCTAATATTTTCTTCGTTCTTGGTTTCACCCTCGAAAATAATATCACATTCCGGTGAGATGTATTAATTGTACGTTTCTTTGACAGGGCTTATCTTATTTGTACAAAATCTTATATCAAATAGTAAATATATTTATTCTTATTAAATATATATTTTGGGCAATGTTTTAATTGTACGACCTTCTGGATTAGTAGATTGGAAGTTGAAAAACAATCCTCACCATAAAACGACAGGATAAAAATATGTACATAGTAACATTACAGAAGAATGTACTTCTATTTTTCAAAGATCAAAGGTAGCCTTAAAATTCATGTAGTGCAAAACATGTTTTACGAGATAACACAAGAACTTTTAGACAATGCATTTTTCCTTTCAACATTGCAACTTCAAAGCAGTTTAAATTTTGAAATAAGAGTCGGCACCATCACGTAATTTACGTTCACGTCAACTCTTCTTGTTAAAATGATATAATTAGCTGTGCTTCTAATAGGGAACTATTATTGTTTTATAACTTCGTATTTAATTTCGATATTATTGTCGATGAGAACAATGAAATGCTATATGTGAAATATGAAATATTTCGTTTAGTAGAGGTAAACCAGAATCTGAATGCTAAATAACACGCAGGTAAAATTATACGGTGTACTTTTTACAGCTGAAAAGCTTTGTCATATAAATATTAGTTGTAAAAACTGCAAATAATAAAAGTATTAAATGTACAAGAGTAAGATTTATGTTTTTCCAATATAACTTTATGATATTGATACAACGTATATAAATTTTTATATTGTTCATAAAAATTACAACCACAGAGAAATATCATATATAGGAAAACTGTTCACCAAAAATGTTCACAAAAAGGTCGATCGTTCAATTCATAAATAATCACGATTTAGTTGAAAAATAAAATATAAGCGTATATGTATATGTATATGTAACAGTTGAACTACAAATACACATTAAAATCATATTTTATTTTTATTTTTTATTATAATTACATTTATATATTTATTATAAATATTCTAGTATACACAGATTCTAATTTATTTCTAGTCTGCGATTCTAAATGACTCATAAACTTCAACACAAAATATTATTGTGGAATGAGACTTATTTAGAATTTAATACGGACGATATTATCTATATTGATCATTGACTTAATATTATTTACAATCTATTTATTTTATCTAGAATTCATAAAGTTGTTATTCGACATGAAAACAAAAATGTACATAAATCAAAAATTCAATTTCATACTTTGCTTATTCGTGACGTATACATATATTACGTTAATGTGAAATTCAAAAGCATAGAAATTTTTACAAACTTGACATTCGAACGCTATCGGTTCCTCTCTTTTACGTCCAACGGATAATGCATTTCTGGCGCAACTCCAACTCCGTAAAATCTCGTTTTCACTGGGAATCGCCGTTGCGACCACAAGCCTTGGAGTAACTATGCGGGCTTTCTGGGTCGTAAAATTGGTATTTTCTTTTAGTTGTGGTCTTTATGCTAGGGAAGGCCCTGAACTTCCTCCTCCCTCCAATCTCGTCACCATCCAGTTTCCTCTCTCATTTTATCATTACCCCGGCAAGAGCGATCGTTTTCCGCATTCCTGAATTCCACGCGGTGCAAGTTTTTACGCTCCTACGACTTCGATTTGAAATTATATTGCCTGTCAAATACACGTCATCAAATGAGAATCTCATGAGTTTTGCCATTTCAAAATTAATTTTACATACTAAAAACGTTAGTAAATCTATTTTGGGAGCAATATCATGGAAGTGATATTAATGAATGATTGATTGTTAGAATTATGCATTTAGATCATTTTTTGGGCGAAAAATTCAAGTACGTTTTAAAAAAGTGCCCCAAAGGGAAAAACGAGTATCCCAATTAGTGAATGATGTCTTCTGTGTTCAATTTCTTTATAGTGATTCCAGGAGACAATTAGTCGCAGATAAGATATTGTTACATTTTCTTTTATTTCTTCTCACTAATTAAATACGTGTAACCCAGATTGTCAAGTATCACGTATTAGTTCACTAAGTAAGTTATTTCGGGATCCATTCATATAGAAGTTATTTTTTAATTTTTATATTTACACGGAGAGAAAAATATGGTACCGGATAACACAATGATGGTACCGGTTACCATCTTTAATGCTACATATACGGACTGGAATCTAGATTGTATCAG
>JAPYZR010002091.1:0-53818 GCA_030522945.1 Trichopria nigra
AAGAATTGTCTAATTTTCTTATCCATTTTATGTACAATCAACAACAATGTTGGACAATAAATGCCTAAAAAATGTCTGAATTTCTACCAGGGTATATATTTTTTACTATGTTTTTAATATTATTATTGCATTATTATGCAATGACCGTGCAAAATGATCAATGTTAATTGAAAACGTCAATATGTTTCATCACTTGAAATTCTTTATTAAAATTCCTAATGAAATGTTAAAAAAATACTATTCTAACTACAATATGGCCCTTAGAACAAGGATTGATTGTAATAATTCTGATGTAATATTTTATATTATATTGAATACGTCCATTTGATTGTCCAGTTGATTTGTCTATGGACGAAAGTTGGACGTACATTGGAAGTCGCAAGATATGTTTAGATAATGAACATCCAAACTCACACGTACATTACTCGATCAATGTACGTCCAGTTTTTGTTACCACTGGAAGATCTTCGCTCCCCGGTCTGGGCCCTGCCAGGATCGAGTGCTCCCCCGTCTGGGCCCGGCCAGGATCGGCGTTTCATGCCAGGTATTAGCCCGGGCAATTTCCACATGGGGACCTACTTATGTTTACGTGTACATTGTACGTCCACTGTACGCCTATCGTACATTCATATGTGCACAATGGACTTACTGAAAGTCCATCAGTCTTGACGTATAGGTACAATGGATTTCCAGTGGACGGAATTGTGGTATATATACTTCCGAAATGCAGAAAAATAGTAGAATAGTAGAAAAATTTCAATTCGAAATATTTCACGAATATGGAGGAATACAAAACAAACGCCAATAAAATAAATTCAGCATCATATTAGTAACTCGCTAATTTTTTAAAAATTTGCGAAATTTACCTATACTGACAAAAGTTAAAAAAATATAAATTAACATTAATATATGAAACGGTGTTATCGATATTTTCAAATTATGATGCACGGGACAAAATATTGGTATGTCAATGATGATTAGCGCAATGAACACCTCGAAAATCTACTAGTGACAAGATTCATCGCTTAGATAAGTTGCTAGTGCACGCGCCGTTACAATCGCACCACGTTCTTACATTTATAACCTGGGGTATAAGTATGTCTCGGAACTTTACATTTGTTTAGAAGTGAGAAGAATTACAGATTACAGATATACTGCGCAAATATAGCTCGGTTAGTGAAAACCAGCGTCATATACACGCAAACACCCATATACGCACACACACACACACACACACACACACACACACACAATTCTCTCTATCTCTCTATCCACTAGGCTTTACGGTAGATCGCTCGACGATGAATTGTTATTATTGCGATGAAAAGAGTCTGAGCCTATTGGAAAAGTCTGGAACAGCGAAACCGAAGACGATCGGAGTGTAGTTTTCGAACGTGGCTGGTGCAAAGCAGGTTAATGGAAATATGTAAGCAAAATTAAGAAATTCATCAATAGCTTATAGGTTTATAAATACATCTACAAACTACATATACACGTTAAAGATCGACCTGAAAGGATATATGTAAAATTTTGAATTACAATTACGTCATCACCTGTTGGTCGTGTCGCGGTCGTGACCTCGACAGAAATATGATATATTTTCTATAGAGATAATCACTGATGAATAGATCGAAATTTCTTAAAATGTAGATAGGACGAATTGATTCATTTCTATATAAATTTGGGAATGCGCGTAATCAATCATATATGAAATAAATCAAATATTATAAATTATCTAGAAGCTTCGCCCCTGCAGGCTCCGGATGTCAGCCCCACTAAGAGGCTCCGCCCCCTGGACCCGCTACGCGCAGTTCCCTTCGATCGCTATAGATTGATGGCGTTCGTACCTGCGGATCTCTCCATCAGAAAAGGTAGATCCATTTATTTCGACCGCGCGCTCAGTCATTCAATGGTTATCTCCGCTAATTGAACAAACTATTTATTGGCCGAATAATTGGTTATCTATTTTATAAAGTTTATACAATGATGTATATCATTGGTGTGAAAAGCTATCAATAGTCTGTAAGGGTTCTTTCTTTCAATACTGTTGAATTTCATTACAATTGTTTCCCTTCATTCGAAAGCTGGTAAAATTCATAAATCAATATATATTATGCAAGTTTCTAGTGTCTAGCGAAGCCCTCTGTTATCTGAATTTGAATATGTTATCACTTTTTTATAACAAAGTCGTCGATGTAGATAAGAGATGTTAATCAGTAAATCTTCACATTGTAATTAGAAAAATATAGATAATTCACTTGTATTTGAGCGCACAATAGGCACTAATTTAATTGTTATTTATTAGAAATGAAGCATTTTGTATTTAAAAATACATTATATGGAAGAAAAAAAATCAGTATAATGTTTCTAAATAACTGGCCCGAGAATAAGTTATCAAGAACACTGACTCAGTACCATAAGTAGATAAAACCTCGCAGTAATTTTACATTGAGGCGTACCCAAATAACATTTATATATTTCATCTAAAGTAATGGAATATTTTTGTTTACAATTCTTTTTTTTTTATTGTGATAATATAATAAATTGTAGAAAATTCGACTGTGACCTATTTACGTTTAATTATCATACAGATAAAATTTTTTCTTTGGATCCTGTCATTACGTAGGCGTTGCTTGGTCATCAAGGACCACGCAAAAAATCTTGAATACAGGAATGTCAATCATTATCATATATTCAAAAAATCTAGATTAGTTTTTTACATAATGGATTTTAAAAATCCATTCACTTTTTATTATACATTATATTGAATTCAGCGATCTTATAAGAGTAACAGAAAAAATCTCGATGTCATTATTCATTATACTTTTTAATTCATAAACCGGATTAGATATAAAAAATAATTGTTCGCTTTTGTATGCGAATAAAATTCAATAGTGGATTTCCAAGATATCCGTGTACTTTGAGAAGTCGGATTTGATGTGGCAACGATGAAAGGCTGGACATACCGGACCTCCTGGATTCAATTTTCTTTTTCTGGGTGGTGCTCTCAGTCGACACGATGACCCTGCCATGGTTCTTGTTCCTGTTACGAGTCGAGTTATATCTTGAATTCACCGTTCCTGTCGCAAGCCATTATAAAATGACAAATAGCCGTGTAGTTGCAGCTCTATATTATGCAAATAAAGACGCTTGTTACAATGTGTGAAATAGACCTCTTATTATGGTGTGAGATAGTTTCAATAAGAATTACAATATTCATCATTTCATGGCTGACGTAATATGTGTCTATTCTTTACAATTTCTCTAAATTGTAAACCGATTACACATGACTTGCATATCAATTCAAAAACATAATGTTTTATATTATTATTATATTTTGTTCAAAATACTTTTTATAAAAAATTAAGGTATTTAACGTGATTAATAATAAATAAAGTATAATAATAATAAAAACAGAAATATGCCGAAGAAGAAGGTACTAAAAAGAAATTTGTCGGATTCATTCAAAAATGCAGTTTTACTCTAGCCAGCTCTGAACTTAATTTTGAATATTTCGTATACATCTGATTGACATTTTTTTTTATTTATTTATATACGGGCATGACTGCCCTTGAGAAGTTGCGACTTTTGCGACATTTTGATCACATCACTCGATTCACATGTCATTATGGAAACCCGTAACTTCGATTATAAGAGATGATCCGCATCATATTCAACAGAAAATAATAAATTACAGACTTCCTAATATATCTTCAGAATTACAAAACATATAGCAAATAAAGAATTATTATATTAATTTCCTTGCAATTTTCTAAATTGGCCGATAATCACAATGAATAAGTAGAACTTGAATATATGTTAAAATGTGATAGAAAAACAGGTTTTCAATGTTGTTTTTTTGTTTATAATTATATATATATAAGATATGTTATAATTATATAAGATATAAGAAATGTATCAAAACAACACGGAAAACTATAGTTTTACTATCAAGTTTCCATCGTACACCAAAGATATTTAATATTACTTTTGTAACAACAATATTGTACAATATAATATAATAATATCGTAAGTTTATTAAGTATATGCAGCAATTCAAATAATAAGTGATGTTTCAATAAACTTATGAACAGAAAGATAGGCAAACTTTCATTTAAAAGTTGGTATTTTTAAACGATTCTTATACCTAAAATTACATTGTCGAGGCTTAATCTTTCACTTCCACATGCACGTGTCAGAATAGATGTATATCGTATTTGTATATAAAATTGACTCCGAGAATGACTCGAGAAGTAATTCCATTCTTTCCTAATGGTAACTTTGATTAAAATCAAAGTGCGTATTGTACATTCCAATTCGGAATATAATAAATGATAAACATATTTTAAAACCGGATGTTTATTAACCTTGGAAGTTGACAGTGACTCCTTGAAGAAAAATGGCTACCGCAGACAACGAAGTCTTACTAAACGTGAAATTAATTTTGTTTAAAAAAAATCTGCGCATTAAAGAGGAACTTTCACTTGCCAACCTACAAAAGTAACAGTCTACAAATTTGACCGAGGATTGTACATATATATATATTTATTCAACGTGCATATATACCTTCGTCATAAAAAAAAAGAAGGAACTTGAGTTGCAAGAACCTGCGCATGAGTTAAACGCCATTATTAATAGAAGGAATCGATCATGTTGTCTATATGTATTCCTATGCTAATTTCGTTGTTCTCATATAATAATAGCAAAGTAAGAGACGAAACGTTATTATTTTGTTCTGGAACCTGAAAACTTGAAAATTTCACATCATTGCTTTATTATCATTGCTTTATTTACGCTTTCACAAATCAATAAAATGTTTGCAATTTCTAGATAGATATCGAAATATGCTGTACGTACATGAATTGACACATGCATAATATTTACAAGTGGAAAAAGGATAATGACATTATTTTTAAATCGCTTGAATTCCAAAAATTTTTTTATAAAAAATAATCGATTTAAGACCAACGATTAAATATAAATTGGTATTTGCCGATTAAAATTCGTTATGCACAGTTTTTTAAATATCACAATCGACCTCTATTTAAAAAATTGTCATTGCGGAGACACTAATATAGGATCATCTATATGAATGCAACATATAAACCAATACAACTTAATACACACACATATATATATATGATAGTCTTACGAAATTAGAAAAATGTTCGTTTTTAAACATTGTGATTTTCTTGATCGCTACTTACCACCTAATACTATTTTGTAATAAGTCTTACAAAATTAATCAAAATTAATTCAATACACAACAAGACCAACTGTATCGGTCTCTGACATTTATATTTTTTTATGTAGCAAAAGTGATTTTATAAAATAAACCCTTTTAGATTTAAATGAATTTAACTAAATGTAAACTTAAATCGAATTCAATTTTTATAGATTTTTATAAGACAAAAATGTAATTGGAGCTCTAAGTACACTTTACTACATAAAGTAAAATCGTCAATTATATTTTTGTGAACTTGTTAAGATCAGCGCAAATAGTCATGTTTCGAGTTGAAATCTCCCAATGACAGAAAGAAAAAAATACTTCAAATTTAAACAACGTAGAACATATAATGTATTGCTGTCATTGGGACGATTGAATATCATATTTCCACAGTATGCAATCTAGAATTAAAATATCTTAAATTCCGAAAATGTTTTTAAATGTATAGGGCTAAATGTAATTTAATTATGTTTACTGTGAATTTTACAGTGATCCCTTAACGATTAAATTAAAAGAAATTAAGTTCATGCCACAGTAGAGGCAGGAAGTCGTTGAAAGGATATACACGAATTTGAAATTATTGTGAAATTAACATTGTCGGTTCGGCATCGGATATTTCTACATGCAAGAACGTGCCGGTGATTCGCAAATTTCCGATGTATATACTTTTTATCAGTTTTATTAGATAACAATGAGCAAGAATGTCTTGTGTAGTCTGTACCCAGACAAAGTCACGTTGAGTTGTACAGAAAATCAGCTTTGCGTAACTAATCCCGATAGCACGTTTCCTTACGTGACTAGACAGCACGATGATATACGTCATCGATCTCTCACAGCCGAAAGGCTTATGCAAAATGCAAGCCTTTCGAATCGTTTGCATTTCACCGAAATTATCGGTTTTTAACACAATGGATATCTACGAGCGGGCAAAATCGACGAATAAGGAATGTATTTACGATTTATACATGAAATATAAGTACGTCTTACGATAACTTTACCGATTTTACTACTTAGTTCGAATAGAGTGAGCCATACTTTTATTTGAGAGATTACCTCAGTTCGGTATTTACTTGCTCCTTATTATTATTTATTGTTAGATAAAATCGACAGAAATTAAAATTGTCAAAAGTTACAATCAAAAAGATATTTTTCAATTTTATTTTCAAATATTCAATGATATTGATAAATCATAATCAATCATGCATGGTAGTAAAACTATAACACAAATCTCAGATAAAACATTATAAGTTTGTACATTGTTTTGATGGCTTTTCATTTACAACCATCTTCTATAGCATTGTATAATTTTTTATAGTTTTGTCAAGTATTTTATATCATCATGGCGCGGCTGTGACTTTGCTTGTTACTCAAAATGAATCTGATATATCGAAAATTATCACATTATCAAAACATTTTTAACCACTGTTAAAGCTCTTTAAAAATTTAAACTTCTTACTTTAAAACACATGTTTTGTTGCAGTGACAATATATCGTCAAATCGTAAGTTCGCTGTGTCATCTGTCGAAAAATACTTTTCATAGAGTTTTCAAAACTTACAAAGTTAATGTAAGTCACGTTTAATGACGTGTTTATAGCACAAAACAAAGCCAAATACAACAATTTAATTATCCGTAATTGTAAAAATTGGAAACGTTTACATAACTCTGAAAACACTCTACACAGCCTTTAACATGACGCAGATGCATCTTTATGTAAATTCGGACACTCTTATTTATCTGTTCGTTGTTCTACTTCTGGAATTATGACCGTAATTTTCTGAACCTCTTCTCTGTAAAATCGGTAATTGCGAGCACTTTTCGCTTGTGCAAAGGTGATAACTACGTAATCTCTTTTGTTCATGGAATTTAACTAAAAATTGTACGATAAAATAGTTACATTTCATAATAGTGAAATGACCCCAAACTGTTAAGACCTTTATTGAGTGCGTCTCGATAAATAAGTCATGCGCAAATTGTACGCAATTGCCTGTAAGAAGTTATAGCGGCTTCATGTTTTCAAGAAAACTTGAGATTGAAACAATCTAGATTCTGGAACGGTTTTCTTATTTATAATATATCTCGATATTTTTGGTGTGAAAATTGATCCACACTCTTTCACGACGAGAGAAATTTCACTTTCTCTATCCCAAACGTATCCAATTATAGATTTTTATAAAAAAATTTGGAGATTCATTGGAAAGATACAAGTGCATGTCAATAACAGATTACTTACAAATAAAAATTGACGAGTGTATAGCGTAAAGCCTAAGTAAAAATGAATTATTCAAAGCGAAAAAGTATAGATGAAAAGTACTACTTTGTATCTATAATGACGATAATAACAATAATAATAACACCGTTCATATTCATAGTTTATATCATCACATATTATATTAAAATAAAGTGTACATGATACTTTTTTTTCAAGTACGAAATAAACAAAATATCCCAACACAATTTCGCAGTTTACACCTGTCTGGCTGTAGGCGCAGATTAATTATAAATTATCCACGGCACATATCTGTTTACGAAATATTGCGAACATTGTGCACCGGCTTTCGTCGGGAAAACCGATGCATTTGTCATTGGGTGTCACGATGTCAATGTTATTCGGGCGGCACTCCAAAGCACCCGAGATGTCGTTAGTCATGCACAAGGTTACGCAAGGCGCGAATCTTCGTACGGTTTTACACCTGCAGAGCGACATGGCACGTCTCTCCCTGGGTCGCGGGTAAGAAGGTCGACGCGAGAGGTGCATGCAGTAATACCTGCCAGCCGCAAACAAAGGGGCATTATGACATTTCGACTGTGCGTTTCGTCCGGGCCGATTGCCAGGATGCTTATTGCGATTTGTTTTGTAATTGTTGTAAGCATCGGCCTCCGCGACATGCGAAAGTCAATTTTCAATCTCGCGATCGCAGTGAAACTTGAGAGCATTGTGCGCCGGAAAAATTTATACCTATAGATTTATATTGTGGTTGTATAAATTTTATATGCTGAGTAGCTGAGCACGTGAAAGAGATACTTCGATATAGACGTGTATACCCAAAGAATTTAAAAAATAAAAAATATATATTTAACTTCAATTATCATGGTAGCAACAAGTGCAGAAAATGATCCAAATTTTATGATGAACTATATTTAATCTTCCTCTGCGTATTTTTATATTTACATGTGTGTGTACGTGTACATTGAGATTTCTTGGTTTGTAACTAGTGTTCGTAGATGCTACTCTAAAATGAACCTCTTAACATTTCTTAATGGTAGACAGGAATAAATATGCCTGGGATCCGGTTTCAAGCGCTATATATGTTTCGTTTTTAATTGTTTTCACATTCATGCTTGATTTACAAGTTTTACGACCGAGAAACATATAACTATGTAATGTAGATATATTATATAGTGGTTGTGTCGCATCGGTCATAAAACTGAGATTGAGCATAAACCTATTAACGAACGAAACATGATGCCCCATAATCTAGCCTCAGTTATAGTTAGTACATTGTATAAACTATCGGTCTCTTCATTTCATTGCTATAATGTTTAATGCTGTAATTCAAGTGGATTTTACGAAATAAATTACGATTTAGTGGAAATAGATGAGATTGTAACTATATGTGACGGCTGTAATCACTATGATGCAAGATTTGCGCCGATAAAACTGAGTAACATCTGTAACATATCTATATAATATGAGATCGAGATATTGAGTTAAATGAATGTAAAATTGTGATTGCTTTAATCATTATCCACTGTTGAATAAGTTAAAGATAATGCAACGAATTACACCAAAAATCTTCATTGTGTATATATACTTAAAGCATTAGTTTTTCATAACGAAATACGTAAACATAAACCGAAGTTAGAGTGAATTTGATTATTTGGTCAAATAAATGATTTACAACTTATCATAAACAAACGTTTACATATTGAAGTTTAAGAGTAAATTAACCACAAACGAAATTGACAAGTTATTTTTTACGTTCTCTCTTAAGATATTAATTTACTACCAAACACTGCAATTATTAGTGAAAATGATATGCTTATGCTTTATTAATAACTATATAATCATATTCATTAAAGTATAATATCGTAATGAACATAATGTATACATTACACGTAATTTAGGATAACATATGCGACGTGAATAGAGGTCTAAAACGTATTACAGTAGGCACTTACATCTTTAACCTGGAGTGCTTAGAGCATCGCGGTGTACATTTGCACTCGTGTCGCCTCCAAATATTATTCGCTTTCATAATCAATTTACTTTTACAGTTCTTCACACACAGTGATTTAGCATTTAGAAAATGTGCACATGAGCAAAGAGTCACGAAGGTTCATTTTACGTAATTGAACTTAGTAGTTCTTAAATGCAGATCTTACTTTCAAACAATATCAGCAATCCGTTTATTATATTGTAAGCATTGACTACTTAAAGCATGATTTTATTCCAAAAACATAAATATTGAATTTAATATATTTCTATTTCTTTTTCGTAATATTACTAGCTGCCTAGATAAAAACAATAGAATTTTGCTGTTTTAAGAAGATTTTTTAAAAACGCCAAAATTTTACATCCTACCAAAAAACCGTTTGTGGGTAAAAATGATGATGCAATGGTATGCAAAATTTGGTGTTAATTATAACTCGGTGAATTTTTTGGATATCTTCATGATTGAAAATACAGTAACTGCGTTAAATACTGAAATTATTTGAAAGAAAAATGTATGCTTTAAAGGATTAATTATAATATCCTGATTGTATGATTTATTTTTTCTTACATGATGATAATGTATGTCTATATAAAATTATTAACTATTACAGTATATAATTATTATCTTGTGCATAAAATAAGTGTCGTTCTCTAATTCGCACATAATAGGAAAGGACTTATTCAGTTTCTATAGCCTTAAATGTTTTTCGGCTAATTACCGCGTAGAATCGATCGAAGAGTCGTCCGAACAATTTGTTTGTACATGTGGATTGTCTTAATTCACTGCTAATTAAATTATGACACATCCATGGACGATGTTTTTATTAACAATAAATTACAATTTAGGCATGTTTAACTTTGTACAACTATGAAACTTGATATATTAACAACATATATAGATACATATAGAAACATTTACGAATTCAACATTCTAGATATTTTGAAACATACATGACGTAATACAGAAAACTATACATTTTATTACTTCTTTACTTTTTTTCATCAAATGTCTACGTCTCAAACCTTACAAGAAATCCATAAAAATATTTTGTAAATAAAACAAGCTTTCTTTCAAACAAAATTTCACACATAATAGTATACATTTTGACAATATCTATAATTATGTATAATAAACCTTGTTAAACGTTAATTCGAGTACTGGTGAGCACTGATTTATTCAGAATACATATAAAAGGCTTACACTTATTCTTTTATTTCATTTAATATATCCATTCTCTTAAACATGAAATATTCAAAAAATGCAGAAATATCGAATCACGGTTCACCTGCGTCGTTCATGTGAATTTGTAATGGATTTAATATGGGACACAAATGTCCAATTTTCTAATGTCTTATTGCTGTCATTTGGTCAGTCATATCATTCGAAGTAATAAATTCAGTGAATAACTATATACATACATACGTTCAAATGACTTATCTATAGATTCAAGAAAGTGAAGTTTGAATAAAATATAACCTGTGTATAAAGCAAAGCACTAAAATCGAGTAAATACATGGGAATTGGTAATTTGTAGCAAAGTAATAGCACAAAACTCCTTTAAGCTAAAACACAAATTATTCTTGCTTACGACGAAACTACAAATCTTTCATTGACAGTATTATTGAATTATCCACGCAATAAATCTAACACAAATGCAAGAAATTACAAAGCGTACTATTCCATTTATTTTTAAAGTGCTTTAAAGCGAAGGCATAGTTTAAATTATGTAAGTCATTAAATGTTCGAATATCTTGAGTTCTCTTTTATAAGTCTTTTTTTTTTAATTTTATTATCGTGTGATATATAATCAAATTCCTAATGTTACTGAAAAGTTTACATGACTAATGCTGAATCCATTATAGCGTTTAATTATTATGTTTATCATGTCAATTCACAACTATTTTCAAATGATTGTGTAGTAAATACTGAGTTAAAAGTGCGCGTAAACGATGTACAATTCTTACAATTGTACGAATTTCTGTCTTTCTGTGTTGGTAAAGCCAAACAAAAGTTCGTGCATTTTACTACACCTGTCTCTGGTCGATCAATGGTTAACGGTGATAGGTGACCCCATTATGGAGATTGTTAAAATGTAGACAATTTTCATAAAACTATAGAAAAAATATTTCAATTCAAACGTAGCTCGAATAAAACCTTACAAAGATATATTAGATATAGGACATCAAATTGGCGTTGAATGTTCAAATAAAATGTGATTAATTTGACGGTCTATATTAGTGAAACAGGAATGAGATTGTTAAAAATAAGAATACAAGAACACAAAAGGAATATTTTGGGAGATAGTAGTAAACAATGCACATAACAGATTTAACCATACATAGATTGAATACAGAACACAATTTTGACTACACCAATGTTAAAATTTTGGCTAACGAGAATAATACCCAAAAGAGGAAACATTTGGAAAACTTTTTTATTAAGATCGAGAAATAATGCTATTAGCATCAATGAATTCTTCCGAATTGGTTGGAAGTCCCAAAATACCAGTCATTTATTTATCACTTTTAAACTTTCATTTTTAAATTGTTGTAATACTTTATCACATGCGTATACAAATTTCTTGTACGAATGTTTATATATGTTTATATAATAATTTTGAAAAGGGTCATGATTTCTGGCCCTAAAATTTATTTATTATTTGTTTTAATATAATTATTTTATTAGTCAGTGACAGGATCAATTCTTTATTTATTTCTATTTATAATATGAATATACACTTGATTTATATGTATACAAGATCAAATAATTACATTAGGCAACTTTGTCAGTTGAAATTTAATTTTCTTTGAGCAAACGGCAGTATGTTAAAATTATAGACATAAAATTTAGACAGAATCATATAATAAAATCAACTACGCATGTATAATATCTTGAATGAAGTTTTTAATAATAAAAAGATAGAAGAATACAAATTCTACCACAGAAACTTTTAGGAAATGAAGCATCCTAAGTGTAGCAAGAATCTTGCTAAATTAATGAAATGTAACTAACTAAAAAAAAAGAAAAACGTTGACACTTAAAAATACATAAATCACAGGTCTAATATTAAAGCAATCAGTAAGCAGAAAACCAGCAAACCCTGTCAAAACTTTCACGTGTAACATAGATGCACGGATAAAATTTAAGACGCTGCTGCGGCTTCGGGTATAATTACTAACAACAATTTAAAAACTCCTAAATCACTGAGTAAACCCATATTGTAATTACAACTTTGACGTTTAATGCATAGCAATGTATCGTAAGTTAATGAAAATAACTAAAATTAAATAGTTAAAACTACTTCCAAAGATTATAAAGTTTTTTATGTTGAACTGTCCAAAACTTATGAAAAATGTTTAAATACGGTATTACATTATGTAAGTTTTTTACGTTAAAACTTTTTCTTTTTATTTTGACGAACGTTTGTATTTGAAAAACATACGATAAATAATAAAAATGTTATTCTCTCGAGAATGAAAATTGCAATGCCGATATCATAATTAAAACAATAATTATATTCCTGTTCTAGAACATAATATAATTAAAAATAATATGTTATTTTATTGATTAAATGTGGGCATCAAGGAAAAAAGAAATTTTTTTCTTATATAATCATTTAATTAATAATATGATACATGTAGTTAAAATTTACTGATAAATTAAAAATCCCCTTAAATATCATATAAGAAATTTGATTTTTTTTGTTAAGAATAAAATCTTTTTCATATCCATTTGTAGTATGCAAAATATTTTTCAGTATTATTTTATTTTTTAAGAAAGTAATAACAGCAGTCGAGATCTGGGAGTCAATTCTCGAAATCGATGATAATTATCGCATATGATAAATATTAGCCAATCACGAATCGGAATTTCTTACATCGATCGAAAATTAACCTAAACTATTGTCGAATTATATGATGCGATTGGTGTGCCAATTTCATAGGTGATAAAAATTATCGACTGTCAGAACCCACTCGATATGGCTCAAATTTCATAACCAATCAAAACAAACAATGCAAGGTAAGGTTACATTTATGTGCGGTGGATGCAAAGAATGTTGGTTTGTGATAGGCTAATATTTATCACGTATGATAATTATCACCGATTTCGAGAATTGACCCCTATCCTAGTATTTCATATCACGTGGACAAGATGACGACCTTCAATTGTTTTCAAATTGATCAATGTAATTTCGATTGTGAACCTTTATTTAAAAACATTAATAATGCTACCACTTGCACTGGTTACAGATGTTTTTTATCTGCATCATACAGTATTTATGTTTATTACTTGGTCTTTGCTTGCATGTCATATACCTCGTTGTTCATTAATACAACTTTTAATATACGGAATTTAATTTTAATTTCATTATAACTTTGCAATCCAAAGTGGCAAATCCTGTTTAAAACCGATTTTGTAGTCAAATTCGACATTCTGTATTTGTACTTGAAATACGTAAAACCCGCAAAGAGGTACAATTGTAATACATGTGGAAAAATGCTCTGTAGCATATTTTTGAGGCAATGCTACCGAGAGTATTCAAATTTGGCGGCCAAAAATTATCAAGATATCCACGAGGCCGCCGGTGGATTGTTATGCAACGAGATGTATCTCGTGAGAACATTTAGTCTCGCGGATTCTCTATCCTTGTCCATGCGCATTACGTCAGCGTGTCGCAATCGACACAAAGGATAATAACCTTGCTTACAGGTCGCGGACCGGCAAATAGACCTACTCTCGTGTATTAGCGGTTGCTACTCGAAAGGCGCATTCAAATCTTTTTTACATACAACTTTAAAAATGTACTTCCTGTATGTGTGTGTTATGCAACTTTTTTTCTTCTTTAAATAAATCGATATACTTGGATATGTCAAAAAAATAAATTCGTTTGTCATTGTTTTTAGTATTATAGGTAAAAAAATGAAAATAATCAGAGTAACAAAAATTGGATTCACATCTACCGGGACATACATTCTTTTCTCTATAAGACATATTTTTTTGCTTTTTTAAAATCATCCTATCGCCGAAACATTATTTTGATAATTAATTAAAGCACCGTTGTAAAAGGATGTCAAATTTTGATACTGATCTTTTGCAATTATTTTATAATTGAAAATAAAAATTAATATTTCTTCAATGTTTATCATATTTTTTCAAACAATCGACTTGCCATTATATAATGCCACTTGACGTCTGGTGATAAATGTAACAACTTCTTTCGTCCAATTGATTTCATAACATCAGAACTAGAAATGATCTAATGTCTGCTTAGGACTTCAACTTTTTTAAAAATGTCAATATTCTCTTACTTCATTAATTCATCGTGCGTAGGACGAGTCAATCATAATACGTTAATCAATGATGTACAGTCGCGTCGGTAATTTCCTTGGGAGATACGAGTGGTTGCACATATAGGAGCAGATAAAAAGGGTATAGCCTTTGCAGTTCTCAGCGCAACTTAGAAAGTCAAGCTGTGCCACGCGTTGCGAATGAATGCTTGAACTCGGGTGCTGGAAACAAGTAGACCACACCCTACTTCCTTTCTCGTAATATATAGTATATCGAACAAATTTGAAGTTCGATCGCGTAATTTCTCAAGATTTCTCGGCGAGAGTTCGGTGCGTCTATGACGCGGTCTCGCCGCGTGCCAAAGTGCGTTCCTTTAGTCAGATGTTCTTGCCGCATTTTTTAACTTTATCTGTCATTACATAGCAGTATTAGGTTTCATAAAGAACTGTAAGAGTGTATTTTATCTTTTATTACACAATATCAAGGTAATATAATTGTAAAAGCATGCACAATAGAAAAATCATTTATATACTCTTGAAAAATTTTACGAGTATTACATTATTTTCTTAAAACATATATATCAAAGGACGAGTTTATTCAAACACATACATCATACATAAAAAATTTCGCCGTTCAACTTTGAGAAGCTCTTAAAAACGAATTCATATCTAACAAAAAATAGATAACGACCAACGTCGAGCAACAAGTTCGAGCTTGCATGAGAAAAGATGTTTTGTCACCCAAGCTCGAACGGTACATTCATCAGCGTCTGTTCCCCGGGATCAAAGACGAAATGTACATAGGACTATCCTAAACGCCAATTGCTACACGATAATTATAAATCCATTTTATCATCATCAATGTCAACACGAGTCACGTATGTGCTATTGATGGCAATCGATCACCCAGTGCCTATCTCCTCATTCTATTCTGTACACACTTGGCCTGCCCGAAGTGAAAGTGCGCGACAATAAATTCGCACCGATCCAAGGCCAATCCATCCTTCATTTGTTACTCCGTGGACTCCAAACTACAGCGACAAAACTTAGAAAGTTCGCGGAACACACGTGGTTTAATATTTCGGGCTGTTAACAAATTTTGTCCGCCTACTCCTCACCATCTTTACTGATAATTTTCTTTTTCATCGTAATCTTATATTAGTAATAGCCGAAGCTGATGTCGTGAAGAGGTGCAGCGCCACCTTGCGGCAGGGCGTAATCCCTAGCTAGCTGATCAAGAATTCCACCAGAGGGATTGCTGCGCGGTTGTGGCTGACCGCGAGGTTCCTGGACGGGAGCTGGGCTGAATTGCACCGGGCCATTATTGTAAGCTTGAGATGGCGGAAGTGGTGCGTCGTAGTTGGGTTGAATCAATGGCGACTGCCTTTGCTGAGGTGCAGAAGCAGGGGTGAAAATTGGTGGCTTTGGAACACGGGGTTGCTGGGGAGCGTAAATTGCCTGAGTGTGTTGTGCAGTCTCGTATTGGGGTTGTGCTGGAGGCTGGTACTGAGGTGGTTGATAGGCTTGCTGACGTGCAGGCGCTGGTCTCGCAGCAGGTTGCTGATAATCGTAATCCTGGTATTGTTGTGCCGCCAGAGCCTCCTTGCTGGTAGTTTCATCGACCAACGTGGGTGGTGCTACCGTGATTCCTTCACCGGCTGGCTGGAAGCCGTATTGATTCGCTCCGTATTCAACGACACGAACTTTGCCGCCATCGTCGACAAATCCATATTTGCCCTTCACTTCACCGTTGGCTTGTTTGGTCTCGATCTTGAAGGAACCGTCAGCACCTTCAAAACCATAGGTGTAGGAACCATCTTCGTTATGCCTGTTGATCTGTTTTAGAATAGCGATGGGTGGCTTGGGTGTGGAAGCTGCTTTTTGGCGGTCCGCGGGTGCTGATCCGTAGCTTCTCGGAGAAGGATGTGCTGGTCGCGGTTGCTCATAATCGGCGTATTCATTACCATAACCATCTTCAGCCTGCTCGTAACGCTGGCAGGAAGCTATGCTGAACAAGGCCAAGGCCACAGCAAACTGAAAAATAAAGCAATTTTAATTGTTTGTTTAATCTCAAGTCAGAAAGTAAGGAAGTTCCTATCTATACGTTAGCAGCCTGGCACAAGGACAAAGTTATGTTTATTTTGCAAAGTCAACAAGGTGACTTTGGATAGAAAACTAATAAATAAATAGAATGTAGAAATAGAATATATATTATACAAATTTTGCGAGAAATAAATAGTTATTAAAATATGGATGCATGTTCATGGGCAAACGTTTGTGTACCCTTGGAAAATCTGGATTTTTTTGGTAATTTCTTATATTTTTTATACATCAATTACGATGACAACCTCGAAGTGACATGACCTTGACTTTATATGATAACTTATTTGACAATCGAAGATTAGATAAATGTTTAACTTAATTATTAGTTTAACAGTCTGAAATCCTCAACTAACCTTTCCTCTTGATTTTTCATACAACAACAAATCCTTCACATACAGCATACATAATATAAAATAAGAAGATACTGGTTAAGTCTTCCTACAATTCGATATGCGCCTATCTATTGAGCTGTCAATTTAGCTTAGATTTCTTTCATTAAACGGTTGCAACGGACAAGTAGCTTGAAGAAATCGCTGAGCGTTTTCTCTGAGATACTGTTCTACTTCTATAGATAAGTTGTCACTACCCGAGCTAAATTTGCGAAAGCGTCGGTTGTTATCCATGGACGAAAAACAGAATTGCCGAATTCCTCTTAATACCGCATAGAATAATATAAGTTGTAATGACGTAGTGGCAATTAAAGACGGAGAAAACAACGACCACAATGTTTCAGAAACTGATGTACATTTCGAGCAGTAGAGTCTTGATATCATTGTCAATGTTTACTGACTAAGCGTTTAGAATTTGTCCTTAATTTAAAATGTGTACAGGCTCTTCCAAAACATGTCATTTCTATCAAACAAAAGCTATCTCTCAAGAGATCTTATGTCGATCTGTTATTGACTATATTCGGGGCGATTATCGAAATCGATTAGTCGAAATCTTCAAAATAGTGTTCGAAAATAAAGAATATATTAAAGTTTTTTTTATGTTTTATTTCTTTGAAAAATCTGGATTGTTTGAAGATGTAGAAGCATTTCAACTTTTTAATAATTAGTTTATCCTAGCTAGGTTAGAGTGTACGTAATATTAGAAAACGGCGGGATGATTGTATACGGAAATACCATCGCTAACATGTGATTTCAACGAAAAATGGAAACTATTATTGTAGGGTGAAATTAATTCATTTTTCCGCTTTGATGGACGTGCCGACATAGTGCTGAACAGCATGAAATCAACGTCATCACTTTCTTCTAGAATCGCGTTATTTCTTAATCGATGTATCGTAATCTGTAAAACTCTTGCATCACGACGCTCGGAAACCCCGCAAGTGATGGATTCACGGTTCTTAAATTATCGGCTGTAGGAGACTGCGCCGCTGGCCGTAAATGATAATCTCCCACGCATGCGCCTATACAGCGTATCGTGCATACCGCTCGAGATCGTTAACTGGTAATGATTGTATGAATATTTAATGAAATCGGAGCCACGCGCTGCTTTCCGCGATGCACTTTTACCGGAACCGCGTCTTGTGCGGACCACCGCGCGTATCACGCACCTATTACGCCGCTTCCCGATCGCATTACATTAACTCGAGGATTATCGATTTTCCATGCTGCAAATAGTATCAATCTCCTGCAGGTCTTGAGCATTCAGTAATATTTAAGGTATATAAGGTAGATACAGATCGTTACGCGATAAGGTCGGAATGCTAATTCTTACACAATATTTTTGAATGAACCCCACACTTAACTGTGCATTCCATCGTCATTATCATCAAAATTTCACCTTCCATAAAAATAAAACAAATTTAAACAGCCTGCTTTGTAAAGTTATAAACTAACAACTTTACCATAAATGATATTTATTTAGTAAATAAAAGCAATAATTTTATTTCTGTCTTAAATTATTGCTATTATTTTATTTCTTTCTTTAAATGGGGACATTTTTGCTGTTGCATCACTTAAAAATTATCGATTTACCATTACGTTACTTTCGGTTATCTCACCAAATGTTACAGTCAGCATATAGGATGTTTTGATACTTTTTATTGTAAAAAGCAGACTCAAATCGTATATAATATGATGTAGTTACAGTTGAAGCTTGTACTTTTAAAAAATATGTAATTTGGTGTAAAACGAAATACTTTGCATTAACAAGTTACGATTTTTTTAAAGTGTATATAAAAACTTGATAATTGATGATAAGATTTACTATTAAAATAGTTAATTCAATTAAAATCGTTAATAATATGTTCAAACCTTATAATTAAAAAGGTATGTAGGACTAAACAGAAAATCTCGTCAACGATAACCGTGATTTAAATATGGTCTAGTTTACTGGGCGTGAAACTGAGACGAATTAATTATGATGTCCAATGATATAGATATATCAATCAATAACCCGTTTATCATCATCATGAATAAATGTGTACATAAGCCCACATCATGGAATAAATAATTCTTCTTACAGATTCAGACCATTAAGACCATTTAGGAATACAGGGTTCAAATATGGACAAACTGAATTATCTTTCTTCATTCACAATCGAAGTTACAATCACCATTTATCTGCATTAGTAATGAGAACCATATGATTTGGTAAAGATTCCTTATGGGTGCAACTTTCATTGAATAATGCGAATTGATCATTTCAGGTAATCCATATTTCACCATTTGCCCATGCAGGAGTAAAATGACTACAAAAAAAGTATCCTTCACGATGAACTCCTTGATCGATCACAACAAGCACAAATTCACAAAACTTGAACGCGAATCGCAACACACGTCACACGCGAATAACAATGGCGACAGTTTGGCGCGGTCTTTCGGTTGGATTTTCAAGAGAGTTAAGAAGCTGCTTATGGAGGACGCGCTACGTACCGTGGCGAGGGTGCGCATCATGCCCAAAGTGTAATTATCAGTGTGTGTAAATGATGCACTTTTAAAAAATATGCATGTGTTTGTGAGTAGACTGCGAAGCTAGAGTACCAGCCGGCAGTCGAACTGGGGCCCTCATATACCTTACTGGGACCCGTCCCTGTCCCCCTCCGCCATCCCCTACCGGCCTGGGCTGTTGGGGACTTTCACTATCTATTCGTACAGTTACCTTGTCTCGTTACGGCACCTTGTATCCCCTAAATGCTGCGATGCAGTCAGCCACTTCGTGCTCCAATTTCTCAAGTCCAGAATTCCGTTCCGCCGTTACGACGGATGTCGTCGAAGGACGCGAACACCCGATCGGCGCCGGCACCCCCGTTGGATTACAAACTTCACATGGCTATCGTCATAGTATCGGGTTTGCTCTCTTCATGCCAATCATGGCAGAAATAAGGGTTTCGATTTAATTATTTCAAAGGAATTTTGTAAAAGATGTATCGATAACGATATATTTCCATCAGTTGATGAAATTAATGAACGCCACTTCTTCAGGCATTATACTTATTGCAGGAACTAAAGGAGTAACACGGGATTATCAAATTTCAATTAATTAGACGGTTCAAAATGTTTGTCTGTAAAATGCACATGCAAAAAAATGCACATAAAGTACATGGTCAGCATGAATGTAGATATACAATTTAATTACACATTGTGAAAAATTTTAAATATTATGTTAAAAATACCCATGCAATATTTGTCTCTCAAAATAATGACATCTGTTATTTGGAGGATCATTAATTATCAATTACACTAAAATTGAAGCACTATTTTGATTACTGTATATCAATCGAAAATTAGATCTCTTATATATTTTAGTAATATTTTACAGGAAAAACAGGAACAGTAGAAATTATCTGCAATTTTATATCTCAAAAATTGGTAATCTGTCATAATAATAAATCAGGTAAATACAACAAATGAATTGATTATTCAAATTTGTTCGAAAAAACAAAAGAACAGGCTTTTAAACAATTTTTTTCAGAAACAATAGCCTTTTGTCTCTACTACAATATCATCAATTATGGAAATATAATTATTTAAAGTGCTACTAATTTCTCTTGGTTATCAAATGGTCAATGCTGAATAGAATTTTTTTTTCGCTAATATATTTCAGAATCTGAAATATGGTGTAGTTTCTGAGAATACTCGATATGGCTAATTCAAACAATTTTAACTATGCGGCAGTCATTAAGAGACAAGTTTCAAATATTTATAACTATTCGTATAATTCATCAAAGCTCGTGTACTGCAACTGCCCACGTAATATATGCTAGGTCTCACCTATCCGGAAGGTGAGATTACAACTGGAAATAGACAGAATGCATATCGACATATGAGAATATGCGACGTGACTATGCGAACAAACTGGTTATTAAGCCAAACCTTTATGTAAGGTGAAGATACAAGGAAAAAATAAATTATTTATGAAATTAAAGACATCGTGCATTGCAAATTAGATTCGACGTATTAAATTCTCAAATTAATTATAAGCAAGTTAATATTGATATTGAAAAGTGTTCTGTTTTAATATTTATTAACTATTTACTGTGATACGATTTATGCTAATATAGTGCAAATTGAACGATCATCTTACAAGCTGGTACCGTCTTCAAGAAATTAGGAATTTCTTGAGACATCACATCAGTTATCAATTTATTATTTTTTTAAAATACTGCTCTATATTGTTTCTTTTTTCAAGGTTTATCAACTGTATACTCTCAATTTAAAATAGCCAAAATGATCGAAGTAAAAGTATTTTCCAATATACTAACTAATTAATTATTGATGGCTGTGCTAAATTTCTATAAATTATATCTTTGTTAGTATGTTGAGGAAAATAATAAATTAAAACATAAATTACTCGGAAAAATATTTCGAATCAAATAATACTCGGTTCTTTTAAATCTGCCAATTCGAAGTCTATTGAGAATTCTGAGTTATTGGTCCATAATATAGTCAATACATTAGGATCGAAATATTCAAGTCGGCATAAGACATCTATGCAGATTGTGAATTTCTTTTTTTTTTTTGCTTCACAAATATTAAGCCAAGAGGTCGGGCAGTCGCGAAATGCATAAAATCATTGAGGCCCGAACAAGTTTATAAATCTTGCGAGCGAAGCGAGCTTGGGATCCAGAGCCCGGACGCTCCTGGTGGTGTTGGCAATCGAGGGCCGTAGTGGTGAAGCACCTATAGTTCTTTTCTTTAATTTAAAAATCAGATGATCGAAAATCTGGTGTTTAAATATCTTTAAATTTAATTAAAAATGGTTTTAAAATATAAATATTAAATATTATGTATTTAAATATGATTTCTAAATTTGTCTGATTTTTTATTTTATTATTTTTAAATATAGTGCGATATCATGCTTAACCAAGTTGCATGAAAACATTGAACATTTCATTTAATCCTTGCTTACGGTTGATCAAGTTTCGTTTATTGTTTGCGACATTAATTCGAATTTAGAGAAAATATGAATCATATAATATAGTTTTAATTCTGTAGCTTACCTCTACACGAAAACAGATAAATGTATTACATATGTGTATAAGGTCAACACTGCGCGCGAAGACATTTATACGTCTATTACGCAAGTATCTGACACTAGCTGCTGTTCCACGTTGTTATTTTATTGTATAATTATGGCAATTACTTTATTGTCATAATTAGAATGAGGTGGCCATCTGCAACAACGTGAGGGGATTTAGTCAATAAAAATCCAATTGCTCCAAGACTTTATTAAAAGGTTTAAGGTCAATAATGACACAATTTTTCTCCGATTTCAATAAGAAAATTAAATGTATAAATTTGCATATATAGAAACGTCGCAGATGATCGAACAGAAGTGAAAAATGAAAGAAAATTAGTAGAAGTTGTACAAATTTTAAACTTTCTTATTAAGTTTTCAGATTATTTCGCAAAAGTTTCTTTTGAATTATTAACTTTCACTTTAAGAAAATCACGCAAAAGTTCAAACGAAAGGCGTAAATAAATTGATAAAAAAACTTAAACATAGTTTTCTTTTCAAATAATAAATCATAAAAGGGCGTTATATATATATATCAAGTATATAAATAATTTTATATTTTTGTAATTTCGGTACTTTTGAAGTGAAAGAAACATATTTAAGCGAAGAAAATATTATTACCAAAAACTGGTTTATCGACAAAGAAGAACGTTATTCCTGCTAAATGGTGGCAAGTTCTGGACACCTCTCAACTTTTGAGATGAAAAAATTGCGAGTACAATGCTCGATTAAGTTATAACTATTCTAGAGCAACGCGATAGTAATGACATTATTTACTCTTCGTCGAAAGAAATTATGTTTTAATTGCATCGTGTTAATTAATTACACTAGTCCCTAATGATTTGCGATCAATTCTTACTTTCATTTTCCATGATAATGTCTTCATTACGCTTAAATAACATTAATTACATTTTAAAACTTTTATTTTTACGCAATGAACTTACTTGAACAGGGAAAAATGCGTGGCATTAAATAATACTTCCGTCACTTAACTTTTTTAAGAATGAATCGCCTCCTAAATGACAACAGACGTCCGAATTAGCGCTGAACAGAAATATGTAAGGTCTGGTATTCGGGCATCGAAAGTGGCATGAGACAACCTGCATCAGACTCTTGTCTGGCATTACTCTGGATCGACGACAAGTCGGGGAGCGAATCGCCGGACTCTCTATTCCTGGTCAGTACATGCTATATGCAGCTGGACTTCCGAGCATGTAAGAATTGTTACGGCGTTGAATAACCTTTATATAATTCTCTTAGCGCGCGAAAACTGGTCGCGATAGGAGTTTTTTCATTTTTTAACGAACCTGTTTAAGAACAAGAAACTTGATCGAGGCCCCACAACGCGACTGCACGACAGCACTTAGTAGAAAAGTGTAACACTCGATTCTGATCGAATACGGAAATACGCTTTCTGAGATAAGCTAAGAGAAGTCGCCTTAATACTGTGTCCCGTCAATATGGATAATTTAGATGAATTTAATAAATGTATATTTGCTGATAATTCAATTATAAAGCATCTGTTTGATCTGAGTAATGTCAACAAAAATTATAGTATATAGTTTACAATTATTTTTCGTCGTCTCGTCCTCTAGATCATAACGTAGTAGTGTTCTTTCTGCACACTTTGTCCACCATATTTAAATGAAAAGCAAAGAATCACACGTTTCCGCTTCTATTCTGTAATGTTCAATTATTGTGCATAAATCAATGTTCTTGTAAAGCGACGATAAATACCCGTATAGTATTCGAGTCCTGCGTAAAAGTATATTTTTCAGAAAATAGTTGTTAGTAAAAAGTACTAACAATAGCTAATTAGATAATACAAAGAATATATTAAACTATATGAATTGTACTATCAGGACTTATTGTTTTCATGTAGTAATATCAATGTTTAATCAACATAAATTATTTTTTAGACTAAAAATTGCATAGAATAGCATACTTTAATGTGATTTTTTGCCATCGAAAATAAATAATCATTAAAAACCATTGTTATTTTATTTATTACATTTACTATTATTTAAAATAATATACTTCGAAATGTGTTTCAAATAGAAGTTGTGGTGAAAATACGCTTCTTTTTTAAAGTAAATTGAATTTAAAATATATGCACTGTAACATCATCATATTGTTTATATGTCTGAATAAATAAAATAAAATATTTACCTAGTTTTAATATTATTATATGGTTTTAATGTATGATTACAAAACTGAATTATATATATATAAATTCTCTTTTTATGTCGTGTGAATGTTTAAAAATTAACGAAGATTCCAACTTTAAATTAAGAATTTCTTATAAACAATGAATTATTAATCTAACGCTTTCTGTATCAGAATGATTTATGCTTCATTAATTTAATGATGCGTGTATAAGTGCTCAATCAAGCGATAAATCATTAGATCATCGTACATATGTTACAGAGATAATATAGTAATATTTAAAATACATGATATTCATACTTTTATAATTATAACCCAATTAATTACATCGTATATAGTAATTATTTTTTTTATAACCTTATCAAATAAATAATTTACAACTACTTACTTCCCTAGTACAAATTAACTATGGCGCTAACTGATTATCTACTATAGGGTTATTACTTATAGTAATAAATAATATGTATTTAAATAAAATATTAAATCCTACTTTTTTTTTAAGAGGAAGTATTTCATTTAATTGTTTTACAGATATATATATATATTAGACTGCGCCTTAAGACAACTTTTTTTTGTCCGTCCCCTGGGATGATTCCAACAAAATTTTTTTAATATTTTAAGCGTAGTCTGGCCTGTTTGTCTTAATTTTAAGTGATGCCTATGGGCAGTTAAAGATTAACATTGATTTTCCATAATAATGCAGATTTTTTACAATTTTTTCACTGGCATTTTAAACGTAGTTCTAAAAATCTACCCAGTGAAAAATCTTTTCTTGGATGATTTCTGAACACAATGAGACTAATCAGATGAAAAAGATCAATTTTATAGATTATATAGAATAAAAAAATAGATTTCGATTTTGTCAACGTGAATTATTTTCTAACATAACATTGTTTGCTATTAATAATTTATCACGATATGGAACATATGTAATTATTGTAGTTCTGTGTATTAAAAATAAAAATCAAAATCAAAACAAAAAACGAATCCCTGAACTATACAGGGTATCTCATTTTAACCTCCCCACCGGAATTCTAAGCCAGATAGAGAAAAATTATCTAGATAAAAGTTGAACGGGATGGAAGAGGTCATCCACTGGTACAAAGCAGCTTGGTCTTGAACTCGATTTTCAAGGTTATTTCAAGGTCAAGATGATTTTTTTAAATGTGAATACCTACTTTTGACCCCGGATTTTACCTTCAAAACGATATTTTCAATAAGGTCATGGCAAGGTCTAATGAAGATGAAATTTGTGAAAATTGTTGAATAACCTTAAAAATCAAGTCCAATATCAAGGTGATTGATACCAGAAGGTGGCTCTCGCCATCCCTGACATTTTTTTTATGAAACATTTTGCTATTTCCAACCTCTATGTCGAGCTAACATCCATAATTTAAATAACAATTTTCGTAAATTTTACCTTCACCCGATCTTGAGATGACTTTGTTAAAAATATCGTATTTGAACGTAAAATGTTCCGTTCTTTTCAAATCCGAGATCAAAAGTAGAGGTTCTCATTTAAAAACATCACTTTGACCTTGAAATTACCTTGACAATCGAGTTCAAGCTCAAGCTCCTTGGTACCACTGGATGAACCCCTCCATCCCCTTCAACTTTTTTCTTTATCATTTTTCTCTCTCTGGCTTAGATTTCGCAAAATTCCGGCGAGGCGATTAAAATGAGACACCCTGTATATTGCTGCCGATATATATTGTCCATGTTTATAATGTTGACTCGATGAAGAATTTTTATTACAAAAGATTCATAATGATTTGGTTAATTAATGTTCTCAGTGTACATATTATCGAGAGAAAAAATTGTATGCAAAAAAAAGCTTATAATAATGAGACTCCTATTTATATTGTGGTAGAATGCCGTGACAGGAAGTAACGCTCGAGTGATCTTCACTTTTCACTCAAATTCACGCATAATGAATCCACGCGTATTGCTGATGTAACAATTCGATCCAGTTATTTATATAGTAACGTTAATTTAAAATAATTTCCATTCGTAAATGTTGAATTTATAATTTTTCTTGATTATTAACTTTATTGTAGATTTATATAATTATATCACAATGTAGACAGCGTCTACAACAGTGTTTCTAGAATACCTCCTGTTAAAAAGTCGACTAAATCGCTGTATTTTAAGCAATGCCAAACATCTGCCGCCGCGTTGCACTGCCACTTTGCGTTAACTTGTTAACTTCCTGTTAGCCTTACTTTTCACGTATGATTGTTACAGAAAATTATTACATCTTCATACACTTTATTATCAATTTTTATTAATTAATTATTAATTATTATTAGTAGTAGTAATTTTATTCGTTTCTTTTCATTTCAAATTGTAAGAAATACATGCGTTATCTTAGTTGTATGGCAACGTCGCAAAAAGCTATGTGTAAGTATAGACTTGACGAATACTGATTGATACGCATACATAACCAATATACAATAAATAATTTTAAATATACAAATTTATATAGGATTGTTGAAAATTTAAAATTAAATATAGAATATAGCATATATAGTACGACCTAACAATGATCATATATATATATATATATAAAGAATGCAATTTTAACATTTCTCTATTTTTAGAACGTTGCGGTGAGTACATAAATTATGTTAAAGTACAGGCTATCCCATTAAACAGCCTACATAACAGACCCCCCAGAATCCGTTAGTGATCTTGTCTTCAATTTGATAGGCGACGCATTCTATGAGATAACGTAAAAGATTATTTAACCTACCTTTGTTCCGGTACAAGTTAAGTAATAAAACTTTTATTATCTTTTAACCTCATACGATTTTAAGAAGTGCACAGGATGAATGTGGAATTTATGTTTGTTTTAACATGACACAAATGAT
This sequence comes from Trichopria nigra, assembly GCA_030522945.1. Lineage (NCBI taxonomy): Eukaryota > Metazoa > Arthropoda > Insecta > Hymenoptera > Diapriidae > Trichopria > Trichopria nigra. The sequence goes on from JAPYZR010002091.1 coordinate 27,337, forward strand.
AATGGGTATTCCCTTCAGTACCCTTTAAATATGCGAGTATGCAAATTTAGCCACTTGTTTATAGAAGTGAAAAATTATTTAATATCTTTTGTATTTTTGCAATATTTATTTTGCATATAGATATATCTATACTAATCTACAACAGAAGAATTTCAGTCGAGGTTATACATCATATCTTATTTGTAAACCGCGGAAACAAGAAGCTCCATTTTTTAAACACAACCGGAAACATAAATTGCTGTTGATAAACAAAATTCAGGTCAGCCGAGATACCAACGAATATACATCAAAATCCTAAGCATATATTTAGAGAAGATGGTACTGGGGACATATAAAGGACAACGATAGTACGTGCATTAGAATTACTTTCTCAATTTTTATAGGAATGTATATCCCGTTGGGAAGAAGAACATCATCACACTGTTTGACATGGAATTGTTGCTATAAGCGTTTATGTTCGATGTAGCTACCTACCTCCAAAATATTTTACATAATACTTGTCAAGCTTAGATATCAAATTATTAATGTATAAGGTTGAAGGAAATCGACCACGACGACCGACAAAGCTAAAGGAAAATGATAACAGACATTTAAATCAAACACGCGTCAAGTTACATAGTAATTATGCTTTTGAACGGAATGACTAATTACTTCCTTTCTCGGGATGCTTTCAGATTCTATTATATAGTATTCGCGATTTTCGCATTTTTCGATCGGCAAGTTGAAAAATGATAATTACAAGATCATTGGACGATTTATTGGTACGAAAGAAGCTGCGTAAGAGGTTTGACATAGATTTAATCTATATTTTATATTTACACTGTTGTATACTTAGCTCTCCATATACTTGCAAGAGTGTTTATAAGGGTCTTGAAAAAAACGAGCGATCGTGCCATGTATCAATAAGCTCTATTGCAGAATGTTTTACAGTATTACTAAATTTTTAACAAAATCAGAGAGTGAAAAAATATCAAGATATAATTTGTCGAACCATATTATTAATCATTCAATTGCTGTGTACTTATATTATATTGACTTACCTTTGAAATTATTCCTTGGATTATTGCACATCAACAAAGTACTTGGCATTGAGATGCACTTTAAAAAAAATTAAATATATAAGACTTGGAAATAAGGTTTCGACGATGTGGTGATAATATGTGGATTCTACTTAAAATCCACTGCCCCTTTTCGAAGCTATTAAAATATACCACGTATGTATTCATACATGTAATTCAAATCAAATAAATTGGCAAGTATTTAATTACCATATTATCAATACTATAATGAAAATAAAAGCATTTGAAATAAATACTCAATAAGATAATGCAACAGCGAAAAAAAAACAGACTAAGTAATGTCGTAAGTAATGGTCGTTTTAAAAGTCGTTCCATTTGTCAATTATCGTCTCAAATTCCAGGCATTGCTTAAGTTCTTAAATAACCTAAACTCGATATAATGGACCTAATTAAACAACTAATCTCGATCAGTGTTGAGAATTCGTGATAGGAATTCGAATTTATCAGAATCCTTTCGTGAGTGAAATTGTGAAAGGGAATCAGACCATTATATCATTGCATTTTTGGGTACACACCACTTTGGTTCTTAATTCTGCGATCTTGCGAAATACGGCCAGTCTCGTTCTCCTCTGTCCAGCTACTTGTTAAACGCCCATTCAGTGTCCAGCAATTGCACGAGACAACGTGAAAATTTCTCTCTCATTTCGCAAGTCCGAAATTCGTATGCAAAGCGACCTTAACGTTTGTTTGATCACATTGAACCCACGTATCATTTTGGTAAGATATATAGAGTGTAGAAACTGTCGGTCTTTCTCAGAAGACGTGAATGGCTTTCGAAACATAATGTTTCATCACTGAATAGAAGTAAGGTTAGTTCATTAATATTTGAATTGAAAATCAACATTAGAATTCTAGTCTCCATATTATGTGTTTCTAGAACATGCACCACTTTTCACCATTATAATATTTCACCTATTAAATTCGCACCTTAAATTCGCACCTTAAATTCTACTTTTATAATATAATTTTAAATGAAGTAAATTTGTTAGGAAAATTACACATCTAATTTATGGAATATTTAAGGAACCGCATTTAAAGAGAAAGATGATTTTACAATTTCTTTTTATTTTGATTCTCATTGTAACGTCACTATGAAGAATGATGCAAAACTGAGGTCTACGTTCTCCCATGGCTTCCGTTCCGACTACAAACTCAAGGAAAGAACTAAAGCTTTCTCGGTCGTTTTTCATTTGTAAAACAAGTGTCATGTTTGTGCAAACCTCTTGAATCGAAGAGATGTTACCTAAATTCTGCGTCGGACATAACTAAAGATGTTATTTATATACTATATATCATTTTGCATTCTCATTGCAATTAAAATTATCACTTCCATAATACTGGAGCAATAGATTATACTAAACAATGAAATTACATCCCTTCTTCTTTAAGGGGTGATTTATTTAGGTAAAGTATTCGACTCGTGTTTCTTGGTACGGTTTACGATGTGAAAAGCAAATTACCTACTTTCGAAATTCGTATGTTACTGTCTCCAGTATTTATGTAAGCATTATGTATGTATCTTGGTGTAATATTAAAATGCAGAAAGAACTTACACTACTTGAAAGAAAGCGAATATTTATATTTCTAGCACTCTGAAGATACTGCGAGGTCTTATCATGTTCAATAAATTTGTATAAGAAGAACGAAATGTCTTTCAATTTCTACTGAAAATTTTGATGGAAAGCCTGCAGGAATAGAATTGGGTCCGGCAGAACTATAAGAACAATACATATGGACGTTTTGAGCACAGTATGCAAAGTGCCTTTCTATAGTGTTTTAGCGGATATTAAGAGTGTTGAAAGTAAGGGAACCAATTCGTCCCTGATCCTTATATATGTGACGTCGCGGCTGGAATTATAGTTCGTTTCATGCAGATTACGCCCGAAAGCGCGTGTAGACTTCCTCGTGTAAGAATCTGTCACCTACTAATGGAAATTTGACTTGTATGATTGACGTACTGTCAAATTTCGACTCTATAATATTTACGTAAGCATCATATCTGTCATACTACGATACGATTTTGTCGCCGTAATACTTACTATAAAAACATTGGCAGCAGCGATCTATGAAAGAATTTTCTTTTTACTTGAGGATATTCTTTCCCATTTCTTAACGAAAATTGATTTGCAAAATAACAAAATATGATTTTTACTTCGCCTGACGCAAAGCGGGCGAAGTATTGAATTCGTCAACGAAAATTTTTCCGATTCTTCGATTTTGGGAATTCATTCGAGGAAATTTATTCGACCGATTGGGAGGGGGGAGGGGGAAAAAGTTATTATTTCGTAAAATTTACTTTGAATTCGAACTGATGAACGACTTGCTCGGGGGTTTTCAGGGTCATTCAATTTAATTTAGTATGAAAAATGTAAAATCTCCATTCTGTAAAGTCGTTAATCAGATCTTGGTAGTTTTCAGGGTATCTGATCTTGAATGCAGTTTCGAAAATTTAAAGTTTAAAACAGTGCGGCGAAAAGGGGAAACGTTCAAACTGCGTCAAATTGACATTGAATTGAATTAGACTCCGGGCTGTTGACTTTGAATGTAGAATCAAAATTAGGTGATTTTGTAACCCCTACTAAAGAATTACAAAATTGTGCGCACAAATTAAATACTTTGCCAGTGTGCAGAGGGCGAAGTCGTGAAAATGGACAGTTTCAGAATATTACAAATAACACGAAATCTAGAAGCGTTAAATTTAAACTTATTATGTTTATATAGTATATACTTGTATGAAGGATGCATAACATAGAACACGGAGTGGTTGCGGTTGAGTGAACTCATATTGTAGATTAAACTATAAAAACGGTATAAAGTTTACTAAAGATGGACTGAGCGGCTGCGGCCGTAGGCCGCAATCGCGAAGTATATTCAATTATTGAGGCCTGGAGGGCCGAACCAAGACAATCTTGCGAGCGAAGCGAGCCGGGGGTCCAGGGGGCAGGGCACCCCTTGTTGGGGTTGGCGGCCGAAGGCCGCAGGGGCGAAGCCCCTAGTTTAATTTTTATGACGATACCTTGGTGTGTATATACATTTGACATTTAAAGGATCTTACACACTTTGAAAGTTACTGCTTTCCGGTTACTAAGCACTCCATCGTTTAATTACATGTGATAAAAACATTGCAGCTTTTTTGATCTATTTTGATTTACGATATTATTATGTAGGCGGTTGAAATCGTATTCTTTTAATCATTATTGTATATACTATAAACGATGTTGTGATATTTTAAGGAAATCTTGATGAAAAACAACTGGGATAATCGTTAACGATTATCCTAGTTGTTTTTCATTCAGTTCCGGTAATTTTCTATTGTTTCTAATTCGCGACATAAAAAGAAATTCATAATAAAACTATTTCTTTTTAAATCGGATTGTATTAAATATATTCTCGTGTTTATTGATATGTTTACAATATTCTCTATTACCGTAAAAGAGTTACATCTTCAAGCTTGAAAAATGGATGTTTTATAAAAATGGATGTTTTATAAAAATAATTTCGATAACAACTGAACTATAAGAATACTAATAGTTACACAAGTTTCCAAACATAATAATCCAGACGACATAACAATGAGATATCGTTCCACTCGAATACATATTTGAAGCGAACATATCAATTAGGAGTTACTTCCAGGATTTCCGTAGCATTGCTTATTGCGTAAATGTACATTGTACTTCTGTGGTTTTCAACCAATGTCGCCAGTTACATTAAATTAATATAAAAAGTAATCTTTATAAATATTTCGAAATGACCAGAATTATTTTTGAATTACATTAGCCAGTAGTACAAATTGCTTAAGCACAAAATGACACACAGTTTCTGTCCAATGTTTCTGGCCTCCATATTAAAAATAATGAAGCCATGATACATGGAAAACAATGTATTTTTGAGTAGATTTAATTTGAAAGACATATTTATTAATCGATGTTCGGTTGAAAAGGAAAGTATTTGAAGTAGGAATAAGCATATATCGATATGTGGGAATATTAAATTATAAAACTGTGTCTTTAGGTGAAATTCTACAATAACCTTACCCCAGTAGTGAGGAAAAACGGAAGATAAGAAGTGAGAGAAATTATTATTGCGATAAGTGAAATGAAATCGAGATCTAGAATGAAAGGCAAAATTAAGAATAGATATATTAAAAAAAAGAATAAGTGGAGACAATAATGGGACCATAAAATATGTACGAATTATGTATGAATTGGAAAAAACAACGGCAATAAAAGTGACTTTCGAAAAAAGAGACTACTAGTTCAAAGCGTACATCCTTAATGGTTTATGATACCTCTCCAATGCAATTGGAATTTTGTTTTTACCAAGGAATAGTGAAAAATAAGTGAATGGAATATTATTATGTGTGTATTGTGATAATTGATTTTTAGGAATTATACGTAACATTTTGCTAATAATTAATGGGTAAAGTACTTATTTCATCTCTTCTTACTATACTTCAGTTATACATCTGATGTAGTAGGACATACTTAATACATACTGTTACTATTATTTCTTCTATGACTTTATGCTTACATTCTAAAAAAAAAACGTATACCCTAGTAGAAATCTGTCCATTTTTTTCTTACACTATCCATTTCTCCTATGCCTTTAACATGGTAAATATCTGAACTGTCTAAGAATTGGCTAATTTATCATTAAACGCTCTCAATTTTCGGGGTCACATTTCCCATCCCTCTAACGATATAGAAAAATAATTAAAATTATATATAGGTCTTGCATATATAGAATAGTAACAAATATCGTTTGAAAAATTGAAGGACGCTTAAATAAGGTTATTATTAAGGCAACGCCAACTTCAGCTGAACCGTCCGTATAATCGAATTTCTGCTCCAGTTTAGAAATCGAACCGAAAATTGAATAGTGAAAATATACTAATAGTTAACTCCGCGTCTCGCTTTGAATATTGAAAGATGGAAAGTCAGACTTGTCACGTATCGTAGTAGACTACGATGATTGTTCTCTCAGCGATCTGTCGGTTCACCACGCCTAGCACGAGAATGCTATTAACATGCAAACGCGGAATCGTTAAGGAAACTGGAAATATACTTATTTTAAAGAATTGCAGACGCCGGCTGTTATATAATAGCCATTACGTGTAATAAGTATAATAATTAATGCAAACACGCTACGACGACCATCGACCTAAAACTAGTGCACACATGCATATGTTCATTTATTAGGTTACATGGAGAAATGTCGATATACGTAGTAGCTATGTAAGATTATGAGTTTCTCTAAATTATTACATAAATATATTTACAATGTGATTTTGCACACGCATGAATGCACGCGTTTATTATAATAGTGTAAATGGCTCAGTTACAGTATTTGCAAATGTAATCTCACAATTTGTCACTTTTATGTTATTTTAATGCAAATTAAGTTATTTGTCAATGATCATTTCGAATTTCAGATGATTTGTTAACTTAAGAAAATAAATAAAACTATTATGTTTTAATGCAGTAAATATCGAACAACCATATGATATGTATGTAAAAAGTGCACATCATTATACATATTTTATCTCAACAATAACTTACACATTAAATTTGTTTTATAAATTATAACGTAAAATCAACATGATACGTTTTTTTAAATGAAATCAAGTATATTGAATATAAATTCATCCCATTTTTTATCTTATTAATACTACTTCAAGTCTATAAGTCAGATAACCTAATGCGATGACTCTATTAAAAAATTAGAAATTAAATCTAGAAAATTGATCAATTGTTTACCTTAGAGGGGATGATTTTCCGAAATCGTAGTACTAACATGAAATATCTCTTAATTTTTATATCAGTCGACTTGATGAACAAAGTTATGTAGAAAATCTAACTTCAAGTAAATTGAATTATGTAATTTACTGAAATTGGTCTAAACGTTTCAGTAGAGCAAATCCTGAGGCATGTAGGAATTAAAAATATTAACACGATCCGCTTTAGGCAATTTGCTACTCGCAATTAACTGTCGTTGAACCACGTACGCCACCATGCTTTTGGAAAGATAATTAAGTTTTGCAATTGTCTCAAATTTTCATCCAAGTAAATCATCCAAAATTATAATACTTAGTAGAAAGCGCAAAATCACTGTGTAATTAAGGTAGTTCTGTTTGAAGGAGACAAGCGTTTATTTTATGTATATATTGTGAAAGGTATATAACTACTGGCACGTAACCAGAGTCTAGAGTGTATTATATATGTGAGTGATAAATTGCTTGGGCATATGCGGCGTGGTTCACGATCATAAGCGAGAAGAAACATGCATAGAATATGATGGCGCACTGCCACCAATAATGGCCCTAATGATTGTGACATTGCGCAGCATGATTATCCGTTTTATACGCTTCTTAGCCTGAATTGCTTGTACGATATCCAGAGTATACTCGTTAAGAATATTTTACTTTTATAATGGAAATAATTTAAATCGTCATTGATCTTAGCCGTCACTGCGGTTAGTTCCTAATGGAATGCTTTGAAAATATGGTACGCCCTAGAAAAAATGGTACGCTCGGAATACTCCGCAGACGCCCAAATTGTCTAAATTCGCGTTGTTTGATTAATGTTTCTAATTAATATATATAAGCTTATAATTAATATTATTATAAGTATTTGCTTGATAATTACTCTAAAATTTTCATTGAATAATAAGTGATTGATTGATGTGTAATTTGACAATGAAAATAAATCGAAATGAGTCAAATATAATTTCGTCTTTTTTTTAATCGTATAATTGAAAGAGCTAAAATGAATTCAAAAGATTAACTTCCATCATTAAATCGAATGTACGTTTTTATCTGATGATTGCTAATCATCATCATCACAAATTATGGTAAACTACGTCATACGTATATTTAGGTTTCGTACATTGGAAATATATCATCAATCGGTAAAATTATACCCATCCGTAAACATCCGTCTTTACAAAATTAATTTTAACGGCTAAAATCGCTGTATATTTTGCGCAGTATATAATAGCGCGACGGTAATGTTATGATGTACTATAACTGGATCCATTTAAAGCGATACAATCACATTTGAATGAAACTAAGTATTATGAAAAATATGAGTAAAAAATTTAATTTGGATAACCTGCATATAGTAGGACGATTCTTTTTCATATATATTATGTTGTATTTTAATTGTAGTCAATTTTTTTTTTTGTTTACATTTTCTGCTTCACTGATTTTTTCCTAAGCGAGAAATTTCTTTCTCTCAAAGTCAATTTTGTTAATGATTATTTAACGATTTAGCGTGTATTTCGCGAACCAATCCAAGCACGTCCAGGAAACATGTATTTTCTGTTAGCTACAGTTGCTAGTTCCGATTTCACCTTTTTTTACGAGTATATTTGTATTTTGCCAAGCACACAAGTTAAGCAAAAAGGTTTACTTCCTTTACGATTAAATGTGAAAATGAACGATTACTTTTTACTCTTGTTGATATATTAACATTTGCTTAAGTCGTTTTTTTGAATATCCAAAATTTGTTGTGGAATAGACATTTGTGTATTTCTTATTTCTCCAAACCTTATACGCTTGTACTAGCGAGAAATTGTAGTTAGTAAGTGATTATCGAAAAAAATAAATAGTTTAAAGGAAATCGTGTTTATGAATGCAGGTAAAAGTGCATCGGAGGAATTTGGAGTCATTTGCGACAAGGCCGCGCCGTAAGTAAACGGAATAATAGACATAATGAATGACACAGATAAAGTACATGATTTTCCGCAATCTATAGTCAGGTTAATCAACTTCAATAGATTCTGCCGAACTGGAATTTAATTGATTGTTCTCATTCTGAAAAGTTAATTTTATTCAAAATCAACTCGCAAATAACCCAATTAAATTTATTGTACATTTCGACCCTTATTCGCTTTCAAATTGCGGTTAATAATAATAAAAAAAAAAAAAATTCTAGAAGTCCACACAACTATTTCATTACATTCTTAGTATGTTAAAAGCTGGATGCGATTCATCAATCGGTAATTCTATAAACATCACTGTTTAAAACAACGGATATAATCATAAAATCGTAAAATAGACACGAGGAAAATTAAATTTTATTATAAAGTGTTTTTATTTGGTAATGTAAGAAAAAACGGACATATAGCATAATTGTATATCAATCATTAATTGGATTAAAAGTTTTTACGCCGAACAAATGCGCTGAAATTGTTGCTCGGGTACGCACTGCGGCGTGAGAACTTTTCCAAGGTAAATGTTATAAATCGAAAATGATTGGTGGTCGCTCAAGATCCGGTTGGTAATATCTTATGGCCGAGAGATGCTGACACAATACAAATCTTTATAAATGATAACCGGAAAAGGTTATACAGATATTAAGCCATTCTGAAAGGTTGAGTCAGCTGATCAAAGTATGGCAATTTTCTTTGTGTTTTAAATAATCATTTGGATATATTACTAGATTTTCAAAATTAAATAACAAGTATAGGTTCTTTATTATGGATAATAGACAATGCTCGAATATAGGATGTACATATTCAAGTTATAGAATATTAAACAAATAAAAATATCGAAACAATAAAATTCCTCATACGGTTTCCTAACATTATCTGCATAATTATATGTATTAAATTATACCATCCGCCTTATACATTGTATAGGAAACATCGCTATTAAATTTGCAATAGATGTCTTAATACTGAATTGTACGCGCTGAATCATCGGATGAATTATTAGAGTATCAAGTATATTCGAGATGGACTATCGTATTTCTCGTCAACGACTGGAGTATAGGAATTATACATATATATATATGTGTCCATCGGTGGCTTTGTACTAACACAACGTTCATGCAGCTCTTGAACACAACGCAATCTAAATTATATTATACTAAAGTAAATGCATATTAAATTAATGATTAAATAAAATTGCAACCCATTTCCTTTTTACTTTCCCTGATGATTAGTAATGAACCGAGAACACTCGGAAATATAGTTTGACTTTCTTGAGTTTTTATTGTATATATGATGTTTCACTTTTTCAGCCTTTTATAGGCAGAGAAGCACGGTGATTTTAAGGTAACTGATTGATGAATCGCATCGATTTCTCATACTTTCTTCGTTTGAATAATTAGACTTTCATAAAATAGTGATAAATGTACTGTCATACTTCCATTACAATATTTCAATTTTGTAATATATCAAATATATTTTGTTTACAGTTTTGTCGAAGATTCAGATTCGATGGTTTTAGGAAGTAGGTCAATAATATTTTTCTCGTCATATACTCATGCGCAGCAATTGACGGAAAAAAACGACGAATAGAAAACGATATTACCTCCTTATGGTGAAATCAAAAAATTTAAGTTAGAAAAAGTACAATTATTGACTAGTTATACTATATATATAGACCGCGTTTAATACAATCATATTACATTCAATTTGTATGTTGATTACAATTAATACATATCGTATTCGTAATTTAAGGTGTTTGAGAAATAAAGAAAATTAATAGAGAGGTAGATCTTTTTAACTCCTACTTTCTTTTCAAATTTTGTGTTTTTGGCGTCATTACACTGTAATTGCAGAGGGCAAATGCTTTTTATTTATTCATTATCTTATTATTCTTATTATTGTTTATTCATTGCAAAATCGATTGCATAGGAGTGTATAATTTACTACAACATATTTTAACACGATGTCACGGTCGGTAGAGAATATGGATGGATGTTAACGTTATAAAGCAGATATTATTGAAATTTGCATTTATAACTAAAAAAAGATTTAAAAAAAGAACATTTAAAAAATGAGACCTCTTGAAATGATAATAAGAAGTTCAGGATAATAATATTTAATTATGCCTATACGGCGGATCTAAAGTTTCTCATTTCACGATGTAACATTTTTCGTTTTTCTTTTGTCTTGTACAAGGCGTAACAAGGGGCTTTACTTTGATTATTATATGTTATCGAAAAGTAGTATATTTTCATTACTTGAGAATTCACTACTATCACATCTTTTTCATGTTGAATATCGTATTCTCCCAAGGAGGAAGAGTAATCTCGTATAATCCTTCGTGTATAATAGTACTGGTCTTTGTCGCAATGTTTCTGTATATCAATTTATGCTTCTGTTCCTTGATAAAAAATGTATACTCCTTTTAATCGGCTTGTATTGATTATTCTGGGAATGTATGCTTAAGAGGCTTAAGAGGATAAAGCAGTCAGAGCTACAAAATGAACAATGGACCTACAATGACGGATATGATAGACATATCCCTTTTGTAACCTAACCTACAATTTTATCTGAATACAGAGTTTAATAAAACGTACCAAAATACGTTTCGCAGTTTCAACATTAATGAATATAGTATTATCCTTCCAGTATCGCGTCACAGCTGGTAGTACTGACAAGCTGTTGGAATTTCCTTCTGTAATGAGTGATTATTTGTTGGGATATGATGCATTTTACGTTCAGGCCACATAAAGCACTATTGCCACAATTCTTTTTTCGACAACAATGTAAGGATAAAGGATGAAAGTAGAAATATTAGATATATTAGATAAGGTTACACATAAGCATTGCAATCTATCAATTTTATTTAAAAATAATTTTCTAATTAAGGATCGTACAAAAAATTCTTTGCTTTTTTTAAACACATATATAGTTATTGTCATTAAAGTACATTTAATATTCAGAGTGGCCTAAAAATACATGTAGCAATATCGAGTCAAAGTTTCGATAGTCGTCGTCAAGTTTGCATAACGTTAAACAATGCATCGCATATTCGGAAGTCCGTTTTTCTCGTCGGCCATGCGTAACACGTCGCGCGAGCGTCGAATCGACTTCTACCAATGACGTGGATGGATGTTCGGTACAATGCGAAGGCAGGGAGGTCAAAAGCGACTATAAATTCATCGGAACTGACAGGATCGGCATTTGAAATGCTTGGGTGTGGTTCGCGCCTTTTCTTTCACTGCGTGAACTTAACTCTCCCGAGAAACAGGATGTCTTCGAAGGCAGTCCGGCTGGACGCAAGGTCACCATTTTTTTTTCATTCTCTGAGCGAGAACAAGTCGCGATTATAATCCGACTCGACTGCTCGACATTTTCGATCTCGGGAGCCGTCCGCGCATATATTCATGGGCTGCGTTTCAGCGGAGGCGAGGTAATTTTTATTCGGATCTTATTTCGTGATCGGTGAGGTAGTGTAGAGACTTACGGAGGTAAAAGGTTCTCTCGCGAAGACGAGGCTGAATTTAATAGCCTGCGATAAAAGCAGACCTTGCGGCTGTTACCGTCTGTAAGTTCATCGCTAACGATGAAAGGGCGACGAGGTGAAACGTGCAGAATGCTTAGAAATGTTTACGTCGAAATACTCTTGAATGATGAATTCAGTTTTAGAAAGTTCCTTTTTTTGTATCAAATCCTGGTTGCATCCTAGCATTTGAAATCGAAGTTGCCATTACACACATGAACAATGTCATGTCGCGTATAATTTGTTATTTTTAAAACTTTTTTTGGAAAAGATAATTATTATATAAATGCTACATTTTTTAGTTGAATTCATCAAACAGCGAGTTTATACGTACTTACAGCCAGCTCGGAATATGCAGAAGTAAAAAAGGCCCTGCAGCGGTCGCGGGATCAACGTCTAACTTTACAATACGTGAACATGGAAAAGCTATTTACAGTCGCATAACTATGGAATACCACTCTGGAATACGACGAGTGTCATCGGTGTTACTCTAACGTACTAAAATGAAAACTACGGTATGGAATTTAACCCGCGGTCTGTCCAAGTCTAACGTTCCGATTTACTACTTATTACGTGTCTCTCGTCCCAAATGGCATTTGGCGAGCACCAGAGCCGTATTCACTTAAAATAACACGTCTAGGGTGAATATCGCAAGAAAACGCCGTAGTCAGTAGCCCTTCATCGCCTGTAGTGAATGCTGTAGGATCCAAGGTTGATATCAACTTTCGATGCCGGATGTCCCTCGAATCGTTTCTGTACAAGCTGTGAGACCGGTGTCGACGGGTATTGCGGTTGTACGTGAGGCGGGGATCGATATTGATTCTGGTATTGAGTCCTGTATTGTGGCTGGTATTCCGGCTGATATTGCTGAGGCACTGGTGATGGTCGACGATACGCGGCAGCCACAGATTTACTGCAACAAGTCGAAGAAGCGACGCGGTTAATCGAGGATTCCCACGTTCGCTACTCGGGATTGCTCTCGTGCGATTCATTTGACATTTGGTTGGTTCGATCGTTACTTATCTCGGGTATAGTCGACACGAGAAGTTCGAAAGCGGGTCACGCGAGATTGGTATCGATTTGACAATAGGATCATCTTCATCAATTCTATACGCTATTCCATAAATGGCGCAATTTCTATAATTTCACGAAATTGTGGTGAAATGCGTTAAGTCGATATTATTTCATCTAATCACGATTAATGAAATAAATTTAACTCGTTATATTAATCAAGTTGATAGAAATTACCGGATTAAATTTATGTTGAAATTGAACGTACGGATTTCTCGAACATTTTTTATATCCAGTACATATAGAAACACCATTAAATTATATCATATTTTTTAACTGTAGTCGGATTTGATGAGATGATTTTTATGTCAGATAAATTCCAACCTTGATCGAACCTAGGTATGCAAGAATTTTGATAATATTATTGCCAAGTATACACTTAACAGAAAAATATTGCATTTTGCATATTGTCATTAAATTGTAGAGTTATGCTTCATCCACAATTCAGTAGTAACATATATTGAATGTTATTAGTGAATTGACAAGATAAAAATGATCATGCAATATTCCTTATTTTATCATGTATATAAGGTAAACCGGGTAAATAATTAAAATTAAAAATTAAAAAATTAAAAGAAGCATATTTATAAAAAGGGGAGTACCAGCTTTCTAAAAATATTCATGACGTTTCCGACCCTTTAAAAATGGTCAGCTTAGAATATTTCCATTCACCAATTACATATAGGCTAAGATATTTCTTTATCAATTCAATTTAACAAATGGTCTTTCCGACCTGCATTTTTTTATGGCTGAAAATTTATGTTAAATACTGTTCTATTATCTTTATTTTTTTCAGGTGATGATAAAGTACTTTTTACATCATACTCTTATTCATTTACCTTTTAAATATTTTAAATTAATAATTACTAATGTAATTTTCTCCGATCTCTAATGACAAAAGAAAGGACATTGTACTTTACTACACATACTTAATTGAAAAAAACACCATGTAAAAGGTATTACATGTTCTCTTAAAGCTTTTATATAGCATATTTATGAATTGTGTAAATACTCTGGATAGTTGACATTGACACCTCACTCGAAACGAGTGAAAGGAATGAAAGGAATTGAAAGCAATTCAACATGTTAATAACGGAATGTTTCATTATTATTCGATTCGAATAAGCTGCCTGCCTCTGAAAGTCAGAATCTATTGATTTCATATTCACAAGCAATTGCAAAGAAAGCAACAATGAAGAATTGAACGGCAATTAACACTCTGTTATAAGATTGAATGTTTCGCTCATTAAGATTGAAATTTCAATTTTTCGAGTATAAAAGCATAGAATTTATTTTTTAACGAAATTAATTTTATGTTGAAAAGAATCATTTAATGGGAGTCATTCACGTTCATCAAAAAATGCAAGATTAACCGATCATTTAATAATTAATTGTATTTTAAATATTATATTTATTGATAGGAAACAACATAAAGGAAATGCAAATGATAAATAACTCATAAAAAAGAAATTAAAAAATTATACTTCAATACGCTTAAATCTACTGTAATAATTATTGTCGAACCATTACTCTATTAATCAGTTTGCAATTTGTACTGATGCAATTGAAAATAGTATGCTTAGATATTGTACTATGATATGTTTTCCTATATCAATCTAGTATTTCCTGTCATTTCTGATAGAAACGCATTAAGCCTGTAATGCATTTACACAATACAATGATAAATATTTTAGCAATTTCGCTTAATGAGATTTATATCTATTGAATTAAATGTCTCGATTGAATGCAGCGATACGATCAGAATATATAAACGCTTATAAAGCATAAAAGCATCTAAAAAATATAAGTATATGTTATCAAATTTTTAGTGCATTGTTCTCTTAGTGTTTTATTTATTGTTTGTTTTTTTTTTTAAATAAACAGTAATTCAGTTAATGATATTAATACTTGAACACATAAATAACCTATTTGAATAAGTACTGTCTCGGTGACGCAACAACAATATTAAAAAGTAACAGCAGTCGTACTATGTTTAACGCGACCGTAACCCGGAAGCGAAGGAAATCAATACCGTCAATATGCAGTCACAGTTTTCAAGACTTTCATTTAAACAGTCGAGCCACTTCATAATAGTTCAGTAACGACAAAAATCAATTAGTACTCACTCGAATTCTTTACTTTTAGTATTGTAATAAAGTATGCTATCTTTTATTACCGAACAAGTTATTGTTCTACGTCACTATAAACATGAAACAATTAAAAGACCATAATAAAGGATAACAAGATTAGCAAATACAACCTTCCTTTATTACTATAAATTCCGAATGTTTTTTAACAATTACTTGTTTGCTTTTTGTTCAAAACATTAGGTAAGATGCGGGAAATGGTAGCGTTGTTTATATAGTAATGAAATTTTTTTATTAGTGAAGAAACAAGACGTAGATTGATAAATTAGGTAATTATACACTAAGGCATTTGTAACGTTAATTAATTGCCATTCTTTTATCTTTGTTTCCGTTTCTTTTTTATGTTTCAGATTAATAAGAACTCTCAATTACTTATCTCTTAATTATTATATAAGCCAAAAACGAAAATAATATTACTATAGTATAGTGTTTAAATCTTGTTTAATTGACAATATTACGTTGGTATTAAGTTAATAACAATAGTAATTTGGATCGTTTGAAAGTATCAGTACTATATTTCATTGTATCATAATAATATTATCCTATTAGTTAAATTGAATGTCATTTTGAGCATAAAATCTAAGCAATAAATCCATCTAAGTATTTTGGAGTGTAAACCAAGCACATCTTTGTTAAAATAGGGAAAATATTTAATGTTTCTAATTTTTTAATTAAAGTTTTGATTCTTTAACAGGGATATATTTTTTTTTTTTTTTTTTTTTTTTTTTTTTATTACGGCCCTTTTCTGCCCTTCTACGGCTAATTGGCCCATCACCGATCGCACTATGACCCGGACGTCCAAACCAGGCGGAACAAGGCCCGGACGACCTGGGGCCCTGGTATTATATATTTTATTCACCATTCAGAAAAAAGGAAATTTCTATCATGAATAAGATTTTTCTAAATTTAACTGTAGTTGTATAAAAATCATTTTTAAAATTATCGTTTCGCATTTCAGTACTATCAGAAAATTTTTAATATTAAGAGATTATAAATAATATTATTATTATGCAAAACAACGATTAAAATAATGAAGTTATAAATCTTTTATGATAATAAATAGCAATTTTTCAATGATAAATGCAACTTTTCAAACGAAAATAAAATAATTTACTATCTTAAATGGATAAACATTTAATTACTTTTTCATTTTTATAAAAATAATACTGGAACACTGAGTCGGAAAAATCATCGATGAATTATTTTTGTTTTACCTTTATAAACTCTCGCATTACCCACGGATTTGTTGGGATTAGAAGTCGTGGCCTTATTGGGTCATACAGTGATTAGCGCCATAATTAATTACTGAAAAACACTCACCTGGGAATGGTATAAGTAGGGGTCGCCGGGCGACCGTTGGCTTGGTAGTGAATGGTTTGGAATGGCTTTTTCGGTACAGGATCGTAACGTTCTCCATTGGTGTATTGCGGATCTGTGTGATAAATTGATGGATCCTCCCTGTATTGGCCATCATCTTCAGGTTCATTTTTACCATTAATGCTGTTGCTTGAAAGAGCAGCTGGCGGCACATTGATTCCGGTGCCCATAGGTTCAAAACCACCTTTTGACGACGCGCCGTATTCAATTTCGCGAACATTTCCGGTATCGTCTACGAATCCATATTTTCCGTACACTTCTCCGGTTGGGTATTTTGATTCGATTTTGTACGATCCATCAGCCGCTTCGAATCCATAACTGTAGCTGCCATCCTCGTTGTGTCTGAAAATGCAATTTTTTTGTTTTCATAGAAATCTTGATGTTTCTGGTTTTCTACAGTTTTGCACGGAATTATATAATTATCCTTTAGACGGCGATTGTAATTATGATATAAGAATAATTATGTAATCGTAAAAGTAATATCTTGGTTGAATAAATATGTTTTCACTGAAAACAGTACTGCAATTGTCTCGGATAGTTGTCAAACAACATTTTTTTTTTATTATAAAATATGTATTTCTTATATCCTACAAGAATTATATGCAACCCGTATTAAATAATAAGCCAACATTAACAAGTAAAACTTTCAGAAATTAATAAATAAAAAACCCTTTAGTTTCTTTTCCAAGTTATTTTTAAAAACGAGTTTATGTTTAAAGTTTTATCAATTTATAATCGAGTTGTAAACGTCGATTACTTACCGGTTAATTTGTTTCAAAATTGGCACCGGTGTTGTCGTGTACTGGGCGAACGCCAGACCGGCGCAGAGCAAAGGTGCAAGTACCTGAAAAACGAAATGTATTCATTTTTGCAAATTGCTAACCGGGAAAATGTATAATGTGCGTGGGCGTACGAAAACTTTCTAAAGACATTGCATAAACGCAGTTGGCATTTGCCTCTTATGTTTAAATCTTTTTGCACATTTCTTCCAGGGTGTAGCGAAATTGATAAATTACTTTATATAGTACCCAAAACCAGTTATAGACGAATAATTAAAATAAATATTGACACTCACTAAATTCATCGCGGGTATATATAATCTAATATTTTATTTAATAAAACTGTATTTTGAATACATATGTTATTTTCGAATATTTTCTATCAAGAATTTCATTGTTTAATTGACCCTTTAAAAATTTTACAGATAATTACAACCAAATTTGTTTTCCATAGTTTGAAGATGTCTTGATGAATATTTTAACTTATTACAAAATCTGACAGTTAGAATAAGAGATGTAATTAGTTACATAAGTAATTAAAGTTAGGAAGATGCAACGATAAAATGAACTAACTAAATCATGAGATATCAAAACAGTGATATTCCATCAAAGTATCTTTATCCTTTTTAAAATTATTTCACCTGAACATTTAAAGATGAAAATTTTTAATATCAATTAAGTGATCTTAACTTCAGTGAAAAAATAAGTAAAGAATGATTAAAGTAATGATAGATTGTAAGTTTTCATGCCCTAATGTTAATTTATAAACATAATTAACAATAAGAATAAAAAATTACAGAATACCTTATAATATTAAAAAAAAAATGTCAACATACTAATATTTACTTCTGATAACTTTCAGTCTCGAACGTAATAAAATTATATAGGCTAATTTTCTTAATATGTAACATTTGATCAGTTAAGTCAGCTAATAATAATAAAATTTTCTAGTCAATAATAGAAAACAATGCAAACTTTTAAAAAAGAGTTAATTTAAAAATAATGATTACATTAAATGAACATTTTTTAAAATTAGGTGTTATAACGACACTTGCAACCAATTATCTATTACATCATTTCGTTGCTCTGTAAATATTCTATTTAATCACTTGTAGGTATGACCGATGAGAGTGCACAAATTCAGAGAACCGGTTAATTCACAAGTTGTTAGTGTAGATACTCGTTAACCGTTAGAACAAATTGCTCGCACATGTCTAAACTAAATTAATTTAAGCACAGTAAACCACGAGTTTTTCTTTAAATCACTTTAACCGTTTTACAAATTACCAAAATATATTTCATTGTTTTCTTGGTTATCTTTTGCATAAAATTATTGTAAAAAAGTAATGAAAATCGCGAAAGATGAAAAGCGGGAACTCACTAGAAGACGCATCGTAGTTGAGGAGGCGATGGCGATTGTATTTATAAGATCGCCTTACTCGGCGAGGAGTTCTACTTATATAGGCCCCCTTCGGGAGCGGCTGGGCCCGCCCATGGGCCCGACCACCACCTCAACCTCAGCACGATCCTGAGTCTACGTGAGACCACTGTACCGCGACTTTGAAAATGCCCCGTGATGCGCGTGTTCCTCTAGTATTTTGCATTATGGTGCACTAGAAAATTGAATGATAAAATCACAAAAATGATGCTTATTTTTTATAATTCATCAACTGACATATATCAAAACCACTTTTAAACTATTTTCTAGTCTTCGTTTGTACAACAATTTTTGTGAAATGTGAAAATTGTGTCTAAAATAAATTCTTTAAAAAACGTTCAATAAATAATTGAAAATTTGTTAAATCAGAACTTATTCACGACGTTTGTTTTTATTATTAAAATTCTATTATGTTTCCAAGGGAATTCAACAACTAAATTTAAGATTCAAGAATAGGTCAAAGAAAATTTAAAAATGGAATATTCATTAATGGGGATTATGAAACATATTACTGTAGAATGCGCAATTATGTCTAAAAATTCAAAATATTTTGATTGTTGCTGCGAAGAAATTGAAATGAATGGCGAACGACGTGAATTGCATTTTAAATAGTTGCAATGCACCACTGCACGGTGCAAATTATGCCTTGTTCATTTACAATAGCCACGTCGGCACGCGCCTAGATGTACGAAGATAATGCCTCATTGGTGACACCATCGGCTTTCGTGGTTATCATTTTAACGACTCATCCTAACTATTTATCGAAATTCGTCCTGAAAAAGTGGTAAAAATAACTTCGTTTCGACATGATTAACATTGAGCAGTCGTAGACATCGACAGTATTAGCACGAAAGGTGCATACAAAATTAATTTTGCAGTGAATTGTATAATAAGAATAATGTCTGAATGGTGTAAGAAATGAAAAAGTCCTTTCTTCAATGATTTCCAGGCATAACGAGAGTGCATATACGAGTAAGAATAAAATATAAACTTTATTTGTGTAATTACTCAATGAAATATTAATAATATATCTTCATTTCATGCAGTTTCGTTCTCCTAATTGTATGGAATGTGATGAAGAGTGTGCAAGATTTTATAATAATAATTTGCAATTTCATAAATTGAATGGGTGTAATTATTCCATTAGATTATTGAATTATAGTCGAGGTGTTATATTTATAGTATAGGATAGGAGTATACGTAGATTGTAGGAGTATAAGGATGTTTAATCGGACGTATGGAGGTTAAAGAAAAATATGGCCATAAACTTAAGTTGTCATTTGCACTGCATAAATGTCTTCAATAATAAGCTAAACAGACTATATTCAACAGAACAAAATTTATTTTTCAGATCCACATGTCAGTACATCTGCGTATTTTAATCACAGATATATGTTAAATGCTTGTATTCTTTATTTTTTTAATATTATTAAATTAGGTCACTGGATTGTATCAATTTTGCACACAATATATATATATATATATAAAATGAAGAGATTATTTAATGCAACAACGTAGTTGATGGCCGAAACGATAAAATTCACATGCACGTTACATTTTAGCTATACGCTACATGCGCAACACCGTGTTTTCATTCATTACGTGATTTACTATAATACTACATCGCTCCTGTGACGACTGAAAAACATTTCTCACTTCTTTTTTTTTTTAATTTCATTACGCGTTATCTGACATTGGGATACACCATTCAGTAATAAAAAATAGAACGTGAAGTATTACCGAAAATAAGTAAACCTTTTAACATAAATTTCATAGAATTTAAAGATGTTGACTGATTCTTTCTATGCAATATTTGTACTTTGCACAAAATACGCACATAATAATAAGAGAGTGAAAATAAAATTTAATTTCTAATGAAATACTTAATAATTATAATTCTATGGAATTTTTGTTTTTGTATCATAATACATTTAAAATAGGACAAGTGCCATTGTGTAGCTCAGCGCATTTCAATCGATGGAATGTCGAAATAAATGTAATTATATAGTTATATGAAAAAAGCGAACGTATAAAAAGAATTTTTTATAGATCTTACAAAATCATAATGGACCGTGCGATTAAAATATTGATACGTACGCACAGGCACGTATTTCTTATAAGCATATTATTCCACTTTTTGACCTTTTGAGATAAATTATGATTTCCAAACTTATTT
Source organism: Trichopria nigra (assembly GCA_030522945.1). NCBI lineage: Eukaryota > Metazoa > Arthropoda > Insecta > Hymenoptera > Diapriidae > Trichopria > Trichopria nigra. The sequence goes on from JAPYZR010002091.1 coordinate 48,643, forward strand.
GATATAATATTTATATCTTAATATTTTGGCCAGTAAAATAACTTCTACCATAATAAATGTTCTTTATTTTCCTGTGAGAGTGTTACATTTATTTATTATTATAATTTACAAATTAATTATTATTTAATATTGGCTGATATTTCAATTAGATATTTATCAGATGTTAAAGAAAATGTAATCATGATATTATTTATTTTTACTTTCTGTATAGCAATTTTTCAGAGACTTGAATCTCTTCTGAAATACATCAACGTAATTGTATTAAAGCAAATTTATAGTTATTAATAATAAATTATGTTTAATCATTTAAATTGTTATTAAATGTTTAGTCCGTCAGTTTTAATCTAGAGAACTATTAAACGACTTTAATTCTCACTTATTGTTTTACTTCTTTTGGAGAAAAGAATAGTTATTATATAAATGAGCGTTAGAACTAATAATTCATTCTAATATGGATATTATGGATTAATATTCAATATTCGACGCCCAAAGAAGGCAAGTAAGCTATACTTACTTATATAATATTATTTCCCTCGTATTGAAGACCTCAGGGAACGCTTTTGCGCTGCAAACCGTCGTATTTTCGTTAATTCACGCAGTACCTTTTCGCTGATTCAAATTTAGAGAGTAGATAGTCATTCAGTGTGAGATATTTAGAATGTCCGAATTATTTCGAAATTAAAGAGTAAAAATACACATGTCAGGTAGCAGTGATCAGTTGATCGATTCAGAGCGGATTAAGACCCGAATTTATTTCGAAAGACCTGTTAATATGAATGAAATGAATTTTTCGCTGAGTTCTACAAGCATTAAGTAATAAGAACATTAGTCATATTCTCATCAAATTGCCCAGTGTATTACTTAATATATTCATTCTCTGTATTTATTTATGATTTGAATAATAATTAGTTACGAATAATACAAGTTATTCTTTCTAACATATTTTGTATATGCATAGGAATGTTCGTATTAGGCTACAGTATTTTCATTCGTAATATTAAGAGAAAGTACAAACATTTTGAATATTACATTTTAACCTAGATTTACTTAAATTTTCAAAGCGCTACTTCTGTTGTGAGAATACGGAAAAAAAATTCTTTGTGTGTTACAATACCACATCCTCCTTAAAACAACCATACACGGATCTATCAAGAATCTATTGAATATATGTATGATTCATATTTTTAATGACAGATTGCTTATTCATCCCATATGTCGGTGTAAATTTATAATCCAGTTTCCTCAACAATTTTTACGTTTTACTCTGTTTTTTATACATAAAATAAATCATTCCTTAGAATCTTGAATATTAATAATTAAACATAGAGATTTAAATTTTTTTGAAGAAAAAGAGCCCAAGGAAATCCTGAAATATTTTTTCGGCGATTCGAGAACCGCCTATATTCTTACCGAGGACACCGCAATGTCTTATATTAACGTACTTATAACGTACCAGAATTTTATGGCACGATTCTTCGTAACTGTATGTATAGGTATAATTGTTAATGCAACCTGTACAATCAGGCAAATTATGCATCAGAAATGTCCATTCTTGATCTCTTACTATAAGGGCCATTGTATATGACCAGTAACGTGGCGAGGCCATTAAGTTGAAACAAAATGAAAGGAAAACATTTAGTATCCGATGAAAATTGAGAGATTAACCTTTTATCTATTTTTTTGTATCATAAATAATTTGCGCGAGATTATGTTTACCGAGAAATTTCATTCAATTCCGTCCATGCTGTTGTTATTACTTTACGCAACGTGGTGCAGTCACAGTGCCGTAATATGGGACGCTTATCCTTCTGGAAAATAGTGAACTTTCTCGTTTGCACTAAGATTCTGCGAATCAGCAAAGTACTGAATCGATTTGGCGATAATTCGTGTGTATGTATATCCGTCGTGAATTGCGTATGATTGGAATGTTTTACGATTACTTGGGTCCAGAGTAATCTCGATTTGTGTATATCAATCATATTCTAATTGAACGCTTTGAAACGCTAATTGGCTGCATGCAAAATTGGGTTACCATTTGCATGGGGTTTTGATTAAATAACGAAATTTATCGGATGTCTTATTTTAGGTAGGTGTTCTCACTGCGATCGTAGTTATTATTCACGTATTTCTATCAATAATAAAGCATATCGAGCTTCATTATAAGTAGTAGTTTTATTATTTTACTTATTCTGTAACCCTGGAAAAAAATTTGACATGGCCTCGTGGTGCACCAGGCTTCTGGAGTCGTGGCCATGGCAAGGCCGCGTTATTTTTGTTTTATTTTATTTGATTGGCTACGATTGAGACAGACGACTATTAATGCTACAGTGATGATAAAAGTATAATATAGTAGTGTTTCAATCATTACTGAATGTTGAGATTGTTACTACAGCGGTGACAGCTTTGTTGGCAACAATCCGTCAGAGAATAAGGCTAAACAAGATTAACACTGACATTATCCCGTCTCAAAGAATAACTTATTATTTCGTAGATTGTCCTTTTCGTCTTAATCTTTTTAAATGGAATTGAGTATATTTGATGTCACGTTATAAATTCAACATTTATACTCGATTGTATTAAATTGTATTAAAAATTATACTCGATAGTACCAAAAATTGGTAATTAAGTTATTATTACATGCATAACTATTGCAGCTGAATAGATTCAGAAACAAATAGGTGTGATGTTAAAGTTCACCAAAATTGCTCTTTTTAAATCTGTAAATGGAAAATCTCACCCGGCATGAATGATATTAATCGGAAAATTTTCTACTCCAAAGCGGAATAACACAATCATATAAGCTATAAATATTTAAACTATAAGAATTGAAAATTATAAAAAAATAATTTTCGGACTATTCAAAACATTTAAATTATTTTCTTTTTTTAATCGGAAGCATTATACCTGTACGTTATTAATGTTATCGCAACTGTAACGATTTTTTTATATATATTGTGGATTGTTGATTTACAACTTATTTTTTAACAACTACTAATTACTTCGACCCATACCGTATGTTGGATTGGACGATTCACTTTAAGAAAATGATCATGTTTTTTAATCAAATAATGTCCATGTATCACATCGTAATAAAGAAATGCAACAAAAAAAATTGTCTGTTCGATACTTCGGTCCAACTTGCGGTATGATGGAGTAGATTTGAGAATGTTCATTTTCAATTTTGAAATGATGTATAACAACAAATGATGTTTATCCTACACGTATATAATTGCAAGTGTCTAAAATGCTTTCAATTTACATAATTGATGAAACTTTATGAAATAGATGACCAACTATTTGATCAATAAAGTATTTTAAATTAAGGACCTTAAGTAGCGAAGGACTGAGCCGAAGGCCGCGAATGTCTGAGAAGGCACGAAGGTCCAAACGTTGTCAATCTATTAGCAAGCGAAGCGCGCGGGGTCCAAGGGGCTCCGCCCATATATTGTTGATCTGATATCCAATATTCATTTATACCGAAAATTTAATTTCAATAATGTTAAGACCATAAATGATACATTAGGCAATATGCTCTAGTTGTTGAACTTTCTACCATGTTTTACAGACTAACTGGAATATACAAATTATGTAACATCGATCATTTACAAAGTGCCGCTATTTCGGTTTAAAATTTTTATTGGTGGGCCGAACGTGGTACATTATGTAATTTCGTTGATATTATCTTGCTTAGTAAACACATTTGAATTTACCGCAATTAGTTATAAAATGTTTATACAAATTTGTCCTGTAGATACTAGTTATTATTTACACCTACTTAGCGGTAAAACACTGCTTGCGACTTTATTACGTAATAATTTCATTTTCATCGACACTGTAAGCATATAAAAGTATCAGAAAATAAAATAGCAAATATTGTATTTATTAACAAATATTAAATACTAATGAGGAAAAACAGAACGTAATGTGTGCCGTACATCTATCTCAGACATCTTGCCTAAATTTAAACAATCGAATTGACTTGAATAATGTCAATACCTTGCAACTATGTGCTTGGAAGTGTTCCTAAATATTTGTAGAAGTTATTTGTCTATAACTCCTTATAGATCCTGAAACATGATTACATATTATATAAAAAATCCAACTTAAAATAAGATTTAAAACTAATATTACATAAAATATTTTCTTACCCTATATTTTATAAATACCTGAAATTATTTTGTTTGTTTTATTTAGAAACATATAGATAAAGCAAGTTTAATAATTTTTATTAATGATTGACTTGTGCGCTTACATGGTCTTTAGCTTGCCAAGCTTTGCTTGGTAAGGTGGGATATACCTGTCCGAATTAAAGCAAAAGCAGAATTTTTTATTCTATAACCACTAATTATATAGTCAGAACATACATGTTCCTTATCACAATGTATTTTTAGTGTGATAATAACTTACGTGTGAAGGAAACTTTGACAACGGGAGTAAATTATTTTAAGATTTAACCCTAATACCACCGACCTTATGACAAGGTAATGTTGGTACAAGGTTGATAATCTTACACAGCGACATTACTGAACCTTGGCATTATTATAAGGTTCGGTGCTATTAGGGAAAGAGGCTGCTCTCAAAAGCTATAAATTATTTCAGTTTCACCCATCACAAATGTCTTAAGTTTTCGGAGCACTATAACATACTTTCTGAGGTTACCTTTTATGAGTACAATATACTTATTATCATCTAAAATGTGCATAGAAAACCTTAACAATTAAATTTGAATATTTCTAGTATTATATTAAGTAAATATAGATATTAAAAAATGCAGACGTAAATAAACTTCGTAAATTATATAAATATCAGTTTTGTTTCTTGGATAGATTACATAGACATTTTCATATAGTAGAGACCCAGTTATTCTTCCTTCGAAAATCGCTATATTGGAACTCATTACTACACTTTTATGTTATAAAGTTTACTATTCACCGGATTAGAATCCTTATTGTCATGCATAATAGTACTGTCAATAAAACGACAGAGACATTCTATGTAACATATCTTTATATAATCATGTAAATTATAATAAGCAATCTCAAAATATAACTAGGGGCTTCGCCCCTGCGGCCTCCGGCCGAAAACCCCCGAGTAACCCGTTCCGATCAAATTCAAAGTCAATTTTACGAAATAATAAATTTTACCCCCTCCCCCACCCCCCATTTCGAAATTTTGC
>JAPYZR010002092.1:0-18880 GCA_030522945.1 Trichopria nigra
TCTCCTCGACGAGCGTCGAACTTTAAATGATCATCAACAATAAAAGACACGCCTATGCTAACTATTGTTTATATGCCCCTCCCTGTAGGACACTACAATGGCGAATATATAATAAGAAGTAACAGATCTATTTATAAGTTAAAAAAGATTGGTAGAAATTATTAGTTTTACATATATATATATATATGGCACATCTCTTGTGTGTATAGGTTTAAAGTACAAAATGCATGTATAAAATACAGTGTATAAGAAGAAGGAATAATACATGTGAATGTTCGTGTTTGTTTACATCTCGACATTTTATAAACATTCGAGTTTCTACGAATTCGTCGACGGGTATTGTTGTCAACTTGTCTTCCCAACTCGATGTCAATATACAAACATTTCGCAATATTTATTGCAAATTGACATTGTAATTATAATACACGCGTAGTTAACATTAAAAACACAAAACAATGAATTAAACAAACAAAGCAAAGAAAAGGACTGCCTTAGAATGAAAAAGTAGACGCTCGTCAAAATTTAATATTTTTTAATTTAATAAGAGTTAAAATAACTTTTATAAGACAGTGTCAATAGTTCGCGACTAACATAATAACTGAAAATCGTGCTTACAGTATAGTAGTTTTCGATATAAGGGCGTAAAGTTGAACTTTACGCACCGAATGGGATCGCCGCGCTCGAGGGACGGCGAAGCCGGCCCGAGCGTGCTTGTCACGTACTTTACGCATACTATGAAAAAAATATTATTATTTGTAAATAAATTCGACAACAACATTCTATATGTAGAAGTTATTTAAATTCTGCATATCCTGTTTCTTATTGATTATAGGGGCCATTTCAGATATTAATCTCTTAGCGAGAGATGGATCGTTTTTTTGTTATCATTCAAAAGGCTGAATAATCGTTTAGAGATATATTTATTAATAAATTGTAATGGATAGTCATTATTTGACGAGCGTCTACTTTTTAATTCTAAGGTAGTCCTTTTGTTTGCTTCATATGTTTAATTTATCGTTTTGTGTTTTCACCTGTCGAAACATCGACATATTATATGAGACAATAATTTTGTTTGTTTTTTTTTTACCCGAATCATCCATCGAGCTACTTTTGATATACTCTGTAAATAAATGTAAGATAAAAACGAAATTAATTCTATAGAATTGTCATGACGTATTCGGCATTTTCGGCGAATTAAATTTTCTTCTCTCATGTTGGTGATAAAAAGAAAACAAAAGTTCCATACATATAAGTTTATGAGACTTTCGAGTTTTTTAGGTGTAGATCAGAAAATTTAACGAAAAGAATAGAAATAATTCGTATTTTTCTGTAAGATTTTTGACGATACCCTTTTTGTTATTGCTATATTGCCTATATCGTAAAAAGTACAATGTCAGCTGATAATTGTAAATATGACAGTATAATTACTAAGAAATTTTACCAACCATATCCAATAATTTCGAAATAAATTATACTTTTCTAACTTCACATTATGCACTTTTTTTATATTTTGTGCATATATATCATAAAATTTTTTTTATGATGCTCTAATAGAGTTCATAAAAGCTACTTCGATAAGCTTTGAAAAATTTATAATTTTTTTAATACCCACTATAAATGCGTGATCTTTTTTAAAATGTTTTGATTAGCTTCTCATGTTAAACTCAAGAAAAACGCCTTTGATTTCCGTCCCTACAAATTCCTTAGTATGTGCTTCGACATCATTCGAGTTCTTTACAACGTATGACAGTTGTCAACCGAGATGTGTGAGGATATAAAGAAAACGAAGTCTTAAAGTACAAATTCTACTATCACAGATATCAATTTCTCGCGTTACGCACATAAAAGAAAAAGTAATTTAAATGTTAAATTGTAAGAATTGAGTATGTATTGGACAATAAATCGAACCGCAAAGGGCCGAGCAGAAATACGACGGTATACGGTGTTATTAGGCGGAGTTATGTGGGATATAAGTCTCAATCTTGTAATGGAAAGAACCGGAGGTATGGACGCTTGAAAGGTACTCTACGATCCAGTGGCACTCCACTGCATTGCACGTAACCTAGGCACAGAGTATTTTTTTATATTCGTAGTATACCGCGATAGAAGTCACCAATCCCAGAATGACATCACTAAGACAGACGATGGGGATTGGCGGATGCGACTCGGAAGATTTTATGCTTCGGTTATAACCTTTAAAAGCGCAAAAGCAATCGCATCCGCGACGCCGTAAAGGCGAGATGGCCGCTCTCTACTCTGCGCGAAAAGTCTGGATTCCCTCATCCTTCACATATACACACACGTGAACTTTGAAGGTAGCGCTCCTCGTATATCTCTATATGCACCGCGTCCTTTTTAGACGATCTCTTGAATTCGTGATGCGAGATCAGATGGCTGTTTTTTTTTCTATACCGGAAGCCCTGGTCAGAACACGACATCGCAAGGTCGACAAGTTGTGCAAATCTTATTTGTAGGATGAAAATTGTCGACGATATAAAGTCTGCTTTATCGGTCAATTTGAAACAGTCCGAATTGCTTGTATAGTCGTGAAAACGTAAAGATTTTCCATTATTAATTCCAGTCTACTTTTTTCAAAGCCGTTCATCAGATATTAATGGAATTTCCTTTTATCGGGATTGGTCATAACAGCAAACTTGTCGATCTCTAACCAATCCAAACAAAAGCATAATCCATACGGAACGGTCGGTACTTTGGAACAGGTCCCTTCCATTCGATCGAAATATCTCGGATGCCCCGGAGCTTTTGAGCATGATGCGCGCTAGGAAGGATATAGCCCGCTTCCTTATTTCAGGCACGTAATCAGTTCCATTTATTGTGCTGCCAGCGCAAAGTGACTTCTTCAAGTGCGGTCTGTACGAATCTTCTCTTAGCACGTTTCCTCTTATTTGTCCAGCAGATGATGAATCGTATCTAAAGTCCAGAAAAACGAGGGGAAAGAAAGTAGTGACCGTTTCCGTTAAATTGAACGATCGTTATTTATAATGTTTCTTTGTTGAGGTTTGCTCTCTCTCGTGCTTTCATACATAGACGAGTGCAGCAGCGATGAAATTAACTCGCGACGCCATGTTACGTTTACCATTGTTGCTTCTGATGTACGAATTTTTGGGCGAGTAACATTTCCAATGTTCCGTTGCCAATGAGAACGTTTTCGTTGCGGTGAGCAGCCTCCAAAATTTCGACAGATGTATCCCGATAATGACGACGTCGTACCGCTCTCGTACGATTGATGGTAGGTTATGCATTTCTCTCTTATTGAATAGATTAAAGCTTAACAAATGCGAGTTAATTGTAATGGAATTTATGAAATTTTGTGCAAGAATAATGGAAAGAAACGTTGCATTAAATAACGAGATTGTGATTAAGCAGTGGAGATTTTGTGAAACGGATATTTAAGCAAGACTCGAATACGTATTGTCGCAGTTAATTTGTGCGCGTGCATAATATTCGAACCGTGACTATACGTAACGCGCTGCGGACTAATTAATGTCGGTGGAATGGCAAGAGCGAGCTATTTCTTTTTTCGCTTTTATCTCTTGGTATTGATCTCTTTTTGTCTCGCGAGGCAATAGTCCAAGTAAGGGGTGGTGGCGTCTTCTCTGTGCGAACGAAGCTCGCCCGTTACATTCATTCAGGCTTGTAAACTCGCTTCTGGAGGTATATATAATAATGTAATTGTACGTTAAATACTTGCCTGCAATTACAGTAAAATAGGCGGCTCCAACATTGCAATTACAATGCAGGTGATAGCAAAGTATATCAAAAGAAGAAAATGGCCAAAGTTTTAACGAGACTTCCATGCGCGCAGTTTACACTGCATCGCGGCAGATTATTATGTTGCAACAAGCAAAACAAGTCAGTGTTTATATATATACGAGCATCGTCTGCCGGAGGGTGATGCGTTAAGAAGTACAGCTGCCGCTTTTGAAATTCGAACAAAAGTGAAGTCAACTTCACACGATCTTTGCCACTGTTGCTCGTATTGCGTTGTGGTCCAGTTACGTATCAGTGATATGCCGACGAAATGCTGTTGCGAATTTCCGAATTAACATTTGTTTGCATTGTTTTATTGGGCGGAATTCGATATCGAAATTGAATATCGACCAAACTATATTTAAAGTCAAGTAATGAACGTTAGTTAATTATAAATGACGTTTCAGAACATATGCAACTTTAGAGTTGTTTTTGTAATTTTTATATACGTATATATAGGTACACGAGACATTCTGAGACCGGATTTCTGTCAATCTGCAGATAACGGCAGTCATTATAATAGGAAGTTATTAAACTTGCGGAGAATGACAACTGGAGACGACGTAAATGGGTTCCACAAAAGCGGCTCTCTATAGAAGCGACGAGGTATGGCGCGTCGTCTAAGCCAGATTAGGACAGTAAGAAAAGCACGGTCTCTAAGCTTTGTCCGAGCTCGGTCTGCTACGTCGTGATGAGCAATGGAGTAGCCGATAGTACCTTGCTTCAGCCGTCCTCCGGGAGTCGCAGTCGATGTACACTACTAACACGAGTATCGTGGTAGGGCGAACCCTATATAGCTCCACGGCTCCTTGCGGGAAGCGCTATAACTGTGGACGGAGAAACTCGGAGACGGGCGCAACATCAACCAACTACTGCTCCATTCCATTCCGGTCGACACCAATCCCATTCGGTACCCGCTGCCCGATATCACCTCGGTTTGCCGGCCCATTCTCCGGATCCGCTCCAGTCTCCTCATCCCATTTGTTCCCCTCGCGAACTCCTTGTATACTATACCTGGCAACCCCCTCACATCACAATGAAGCGAATGATAACAGTAAATACCAACGCCCGTTTCGTGCACGTGACTGCTACATGGACGAGCAATTAAATCAAGAGGGCAAGAATCGAAACACAGCATCGTCAGGCGTCTCGCCGAAATAATTTCAAATTTTCCTATTCCGAATGCACTGATGTTTTGAACGTTTAATTATACTTATCACCCGTGCACGCGAAAAATCGATCGTGCATTTCGATAACGTTAAACGCAACAATTTGTCATTTCCCTTTCGAACCTTTATTGCAGCATCAATTTCCTCAAATCGCGGCTATACGTGCCCATTCATATATCGCGGGGAATTCCAAAAACTCGGTTATTACCGGCAAATTGATTCATTCTCGCATTCACGGACACGTACGTTTTTATTGTATTTTTTAATGGAGCGACGAGGACGCACGGCGGCTGCGAAATTGCCGTTCAACAATTATTACGATATCGCCACAGTGACTCACTCGATATTGGACCTCGCCGGTATGATCGGTACCGTGGGTCGGCCATATCGAAATGTTTACGTTTGTAAGAGCGTGTTATTGTTACACTGCATCGAAACCAATAAATGTCGAGAACGCAGGTTCCCGCAATGAAAGCCTTTATGACAAATCCACGCGCCAATGAAAAATCGTCGCAGTTGGCGTGCTTCGATATCATTGGTGCTTTCCCGCATGATGAGAAATGTAAAGACTGTGCCTGGGCTAACGAAATGAAAATTCTCAACATTCTAATTATACAGTCGAAAAAGTAATGACCATTTAGAAAATGCAGTAGGTGATGCGTTGTCGCACACTATAGCAGTTCAGCTTGGACAGGTCATAGATAAACTTAAGCACGTTGGCTAACATGTCGTAACATTCCTAGACACGTTTGTATATTCATAAAATAATGCGTTAAAGATACAAGTGGCGCACGAGACGCTACATTAACACGCGATTGATGCGTTGAACCTGAAGGCATAATGAGAGGAGACAAGTGAAGATTAAAACTCATCGCCAGGCGCTGAAGAGGGGTTGGCGTAGTAGGCCCGGAACATTTCCACGTGCAAACCCGACCACTGCGCGCCCTATTATCGTAACATTTAACCCGAGCCTGTGTGAGCATCGTGCTATAATTATACGTAATGTCGCGCAACTTTACGTCCATCGCGAGTTTTATAGCTTTTTTTGCTTACCTTTTTCATTCTTTGACCAACACACACACACACTCTCCACTTTTCTTCCTTTCCTCCAGTGTGCTCCCATTCCCTCCTTCTCTCAGCTTTGTCGTTTTACCATTCTTTTCTGTTCTTGTTTTTTTTTTTTTTTATCTTTCCTCGCTCGTCGTCCCGCAGTGTGTCTCGAACCCAGCCCGGTCTGCATCTGTGGCATAATATACGCTTGCGTTGATTTAAAAAAGATACGTAATAATATGCACCTCGCCGTTTCACTGCGAGACGTGCGCTGGTACGCCTCGCGTTTTTACAACGAGAAGCTTCGCATATCCTGAAGAGCATTCGTCTACATTCGTTCCCCACTGGTACTCGCCGACGCTTTCGTTTTCTGCTTCTTTTTTTTGCTTTCGATTTTTTTGCTTTTTTATATTCTTCCTCGTTGCGACTGTTAATTTCTGCAGGATCTTTCTGCACGTTGCCGATTTATACTGATAATATCTTTCGTTAAACACATTTGAATTATTACGTTAGCATATATAACCGCGCGGAGTAAGAAAATACGGAAGAGAAAAGGAAGAGAAAGAAGATTTGTGGCTCTTCTTTAAACTTGCACTGTGCAGTTTCCGAGAGTGTGAAGTAGATGGCTACTTAAGATTTTCACTTTGGACTTTATTGACGCAGTAGATTAACGTGCTTTTATTCCGAACTGAAATCCACGAGTTTCGCATTGTTCGTACCGAAAGCTGATTATCATGACTACAATATTTATCTACGGCGAACACTTGTTTCGCATTTTATCCAGCTTATAGAAGAATTAAAGTCCGACGCGACGACCTCACTGTCGCATATTAAAAAGAAATCGGAGTAAATAAATATTTGTATCAACAGTCCGCGGTGCAGATAAAGTACGACGGATATAAAGACTATATTATATGTGCAGTTCAATTATGGGACGACGAGAGCAACGCCAGACTGCAAATCATGCTGAAGATCGCTAATAATATAAACTAAATATAGCCATATAACATTGAATATCCCGAGGACATCCCTAGCATATTCCTCGCATGTATATGCATACTGCAAATTTCCAGGAGTAATCGGAATGTGCACGAATCTCGCAAACAAATCTCGTAAAGGAAATCCCTGGACTACCCGAAGGGATACACAGGCATACAGCGAGGGATAAACTGAATGAAGCATCCCTTAAATAGCAATGGGAATAGCTTGCTCGATACATTATAATAAATATTGCCGCAAATAAAAAAAGTGAATTATTCAAAACAATTTAAATATTTTATGGTATAGTTACTCGCGATTTATGAATATACATAATATATATATATGTTTAATTTATTTTATACATTTTATTATGAATGTAATTAATGTAATTATATATGATGTGTTTTAATGAAATGAGATATTTAAGGAACAACGTTTATGATAATTTGGGTCTCTTTATGTATATAGAATTTGCATTTGATTCAATATTACACTAAAAGGAGCTAAGGAGTTGTTTACACCAAAATTATTGAATTTATTTATTTATTTATTTATTTATTTATATACGGGCATTACTGCCCTTTTACAAATCAATACAAAATTATAATTACAAACAACAAAAATAATCGCATAAAATAAAAGTAAGAAACAAGAAACAGTTCACTATATATAAAGTATAAAACGAAAAAATGATAAGTAATACCGTCTTATGCATAGAATTTAAATAAATTATCAGCCGCCCTCTCGAATATTATAATCTAAAGCATTCCACGTCCGCTTTAGTCGAGGAACAGGAGAAAAATATGAATAGTTATTTCTGTGGGTAGATTCATAAATAGTACGAGGATTTCGAATAGAGTAAGGAGTAGATCTGAGTGGAAATAATGAAAATAAGTCCGTGCACGATAGAAATGTTAAAATTCGATAAACCATCGATACATCGTGATACATTATGTGCAATGATTTCATCGTTGGAAATTTGAACTGATGTGTGGTAATAGCATTGTAGCTGTGGTCAAGCCGTGACATATAGGATGTCCAGATTTAAAAGAAATGAATGTAAGAGCTCTTCGTTGAACCATCTCAAGCATATTAATTTCCAATTGAGTATATGGTGACCATATCGGAGCAGCATATATCAAATGTGGAATTACCAAAGAGCGTATAAGATACGAAATGGAGTAAGGATCTTTGAATTCCCTAGTTGTTCTTTGTATAAACACTAACATCCTAAGCCCTTTGGTACGACTATAAATCAGATGATCCACGAAGGAAAAATCCTGAATTTTTGAAATCAGTAACAGTCTAAACAATTTTTCGGAAAAATGGTTAAATGACGCAGGGCAGCTATTAAAAAATGGATTTCAAGAAAAATGTCAAAGGCATAGTCGACTGTTATTGAGGTCGCTCTATCGATCTAAACTTATTCAACTTTTAAAAAAATGTTGATTTTTCTTCATTTAGTGAATTTATTTTTCACTTATAGGGGTTTTATAACATGTACTCTTGAAAGTATTAAGGGGAGGCTTGCATCAGAACCAACCAAAAATTAATTTTTTTTTGCATTGTTTTTTTGTAGCAAATTATACATGGAATATATTCCCAAAATCGTTTGTTCGAATATAATTTTTTTGTTAATTTATGGAATAAAATCGAGGCCCACCATTTTAGTTAACAATTGAAATCGAGCGATAGTTCGAGCGTATCCCATAGTTACATAGCAATTACGTCACAATCACTGTTATGTAGTAACTGTGACAATTTTGAGTCGGACATTTTAATGTAACTGTTACATAACTGTGATATAACTTCTGTGATAGTTGACTGGGATTTTACATGAACATTTTTGAGTAACGCGTCCATATATCCGTTCTATGGTAAGTAGAGTTGCCAAAAATATCATCAAAGAAGGACAGATCCACCCTGGAATCACTGATTAACCGTAAAATATATTATTTTAATGGTAATAAAGAAAAATTGCCGATAAAATCTCTAATCGTGTTTTTCAAACTGTTGGCCAAGATTTCAAAAAATCGGAAAAGAACTGTATGTACAAATTTAAACGTCAACCTCCGTTTTGGAAAATTTTGACTTTAATGGATGATTCTAGTATAAGGGTCCCAACTATACTCACAGTTTATAACAATTTTTCGAATATTGATTTTTGATCATTTTTGCAGATGCTAGAGTGGCCAATAGTAAGGTACCATTATTTTTTAGATGGTCACTTTACAAGGTGTGTCACAAATTACTGTCATAATATTTCTCAATAACAAAAATTTTGTTTGTACTTTATGACATACCAAACAAGTAACAAAAAGTTTGATTGCCTAATTTATATCACTCGATTAGAATAAAATTCGCAAAAATGACGTTGTTTTGGGTCCTCTAGGTGAAAATTTCTCATTAAAGAAAGTTTTCATGAAATTCATCATGATAATTTTATCATTTCAAGAATTTATTGTTTTTTGTTGTGATATTAGTACCAAAAACTAAGATAAAATCAGTAAAGTACTGATAAGTCAAATTGTGAAACACAGCAGTTATTTTCAATTTTTTTCGAGAAATATCAAATGAACGACCACTTTTCATAGAATTACTATTAATAATTTTTCTATTAATAATTTTACTATTATATTTTACTATTGTTGACCTGGTATTTAAGAAATTAATTAGTTTTTCATATTATTTCACGAAGACATGAGCATCGATTCTTATAATCATTTTTAATGTAATTTCTGTGTATAATGTAGTCTAAACGGATTTACTATTTGTCATTTTTAAAGCTAGGTCTAATGCTTTATCTTGCGTCTGTCAATTTCTGAAAAGGAATGTTGGGTTTGGAAATATCATTCATCACACACGAGTCTCCTCAAATGTCACAAAAGTTATACTATTCATCACAGACGTCACTTATTTGCGAACCAATCGATATACCGGAGATTTTTCAAAATCTAATAAACTATAACTATATTACTGATTTCAAATTCTTTTTTAATCACAATTGACTGTTATATATTTCGAACGTAATTAATTTCTTGATAGTTTTTATTTTTACTAATTCAATTTGAAAATTTCATCGGTCTTGCTATTGAGAGCAATAATTGCTTCCCTCATACTTTGTATGCATAGCCTTAACAATCTCAATACCTCCTCATTGTGAATGATGAAATTACAAATAATAATTTTTTAAAAATAGTAACTAATTCCCATTAATTCAATCGTATCCAATTTCCTTGTTATTTTTACTGGTTTGTACATGTCGTCAAGTTTAAATATTATTTCACGATTAGCGGAACGTTCTTTATAAGGACGTTTGTTTGTAAAGAGTTAAAATGAGCAAGCAATATTTAAGCTTTCGATTTACAACTTGGTTCGTACGTATACACAACCATAGCCTTTAAAATTCTATTTTACTAGTAATACCTTTCGCACACGATCAAATTCATAGGTCGAAAAGCAGCACATTAGCGCGAGCAGTTGTAAGGTCAGAGGTTATAAACAAAGACTCGAAAAAAATACACGTCACCGTTTATAATGCGGGCTATAACGTTTGGATTCGCGAAATATAGGCATCCTGCCCGCAAGAAATTAATGCGGTCTCGTATGATTTATAACATTCAAGATGCCATCATCAATTCGGGCACACATTTTTGCTCTCGGCAATGAGAAAAAAAGAGGCCACTATCGTATTTTCCATTTTAAGGGGGTTGGAAAATAATGTCGAAAGGGAAAACAGTCGGATACGGCTTCGGTGGCTGAGCGTATAATTTATCACAGGTTAAATTATGAAAAAAAGTTTGTGCATTGCCATATCTTCCCGGGGGGATTACCGACGCGATGAATTTCATGCCAGAAATTATACTTCAGCCGATCTACGAATGGTCTTAATGCATTTCAAACGTACAGTTGTAGTTTGCGATAGTCACGATTAAAACATTTACAGAAATTTATTTTATTTCATTTTGGAACGCGTGCACAGCGCATAATTTGGGTATGTCCATATCCATGCGCGTATACGAGGTCTGGAATCATGAGTACATTAATTTTTTACCACTTCAACGTCATAGTTTGCAAGTCTATTACACACATGACAAAATAAATCAAATCTACATTACTAAAGGACTGGAATTTCCCTCTTTGATACACTACTGGGTGTTGGTTTGACGTAGACTTTTCTTGAACAAACGAAAAATCATTAATTGCCGAAACCAATCAACCAGAGTGACGAAACATTTTAATGACGAGAAATGAACGACACGAACGAATAATCACCGCCATTCAAATTCATCCGTCAGATGAAACGACGATCGCTCAATTCCTCCAATGATTATGGGAATTAGAATTAGGGTGGTGTTCCGACACCCAGTTAATGCTCGAGCGTGGGTCGAGCGTATAGCATAATTGCGCCCGGAAGGTAGTGCATCCCATGCTTGGGTTTTAATGTGGCAGGTACGTGGAGAAGGACGCAGTACGGCTTTTTCGATTCCCACACTGCGAAAGTGCAGTTCGCCGTGCCACGGGCTATCTTCTCGCTCCGTGTCAGTCTTTCTCAGTTGGAGCAGGGGGAGAGAGAAAGGGAAATGACAAAATGACAACCGTGCCGAGTGTCCGTTCTATACTCCGCCGTTTGCAAAGAGCGAAATCGAGAGGATATAAACCCCAGCGAATGCTGCTTCCTTGTCGTGTGCGGCACACGAGTCGCTCATAATTCTCCGGTTGATATTTGCACGTATTTAAGTATTCAAATGAGTACATTTCGACATTCCGCTTCTCTCTCTCTCTCTCTCTTCCTCTTTCTCCTCCACTTAAAATGTTCCGTATACATGCAGAGTCTATGCGCAGTGCAATTTTGTCCCACGTCTGCTCTTCTTTATTGTCTTTGCTTTTGCGGAGTGTTTAGCGGCGCTTCCCAGTAAAACGAGAACCGGCCGTTTGTCGCTTTTATTAGCAGACACATTTTATCGAGTACACGACAACAAAAGATGTTTCCCGATGGTTCTGCAATTATTACCGCGCACAATTCCAGGCATGAATTAGACCACTGGTTATAATACTCTTATAACCGGAAACGAAATGCCCGTCGGATAGAAATGAGGCAATTCCTGTTATGAAAATGCTTGTTTACCGTGGACTCCTGTATAGGAATCGGCGTGTTTTTTGTTTTTTTTTCGTTTTTGTATAATGCGATAACAGCGGACGTATCTTAAAAGTTATATAAATGCAATGAATTATTGCATTATTTATTGCGATGCGAAATATTTACGTTTGCACGCTAATAATTGAACCTCGGCGCAGAGCCACCGTGGTAACGTTATCACTACTGGCGTATAAAGCCATCTAGGCAAATATTTACGTTTATCTGGATTTCCAGGACAATTTTACTTAACAAGATTCACGTTTATTATTGAATCAGGTAGGCATTAAAAGAGAGGGCCTGCAGGCCCTCGATTTTTCTCGTGCATTTCACACGCATAATTTAAAACAAAATACATCAAAATTGAACGTAAAAAACAAAAAACTTGTTGGCTACAAACTGAAATTGAACATTGTACATTTTGGTACTTCTTATCGCGGATGCTTTTTAAATCGATTTATATTTTTATAAGATTAAGATCACGTTAAAAATTCTAGACTGTCATCCGGGATTTATAATTTTGAACTATTGTATCATTTTAATCAATGAAGTATGTATAGATATACAGTGAAAAAAAAATTTGTTATTTTCAAGTAAATATTTACTTGAATAGTAGCAAATGTTTCCTTCTTTTTAGGAAATCTTACTTAATTCAAGAAAATCTTTTCTTCATTCAAGTAAATATTTACTTGAAAATAACAAATTTTTTTCCAGTGTACTTTGTAATGGTTTGAGCGTATTTATATATCAAATTATTCTCGCGTCTGTCGTCGGACGCCATTTTGAAAAGTTAAAATATCAAGTACTCGACGTTGGGCGCCATTTGTAACGTCTTCAATTTTCTTGATGCTTTTCGTCAGTCATTGGAGACATTAAAGGTGGAGTACCCAATATATTGGTCGTCATTCATGAAATTTAAATTCATGCAATGTCCATTTTAAAAAGTTTTTGTCATGACTCATATATACTGTTTCTTTTCAATTGTTTAATTTTTGATATTTTTGAAAAGACAAATATTTTTATATACGATAAAATTTTAATGCAGATAATTAATACATGACCAATTATTAATTACCAATTGCTTATGAAGATATTTATGAGCACTTTACCAATTGTTTGATGAGGATTTAATTACTGTTCTCTTTCATTAAACATCAGAGTTTAATGACATTTCGAATTGTTCGTTACCCATTTTTGGCGACATTCCATCAAGAAAGTAGTTCATGGAACGAATGTTGAAAGGAACACGTTTTTAAAATTTATGCATCGCGTCTGCACTTAAAGTAGTCGAATTATACTACGGGGTAATATATGCAAAAGTATAATTCCCACTTCAATTCTACGCACGCCTTATCATAAGTGTACGTGTCGTATCAAAAAACATGGAATCGTCACAAGCATGACGCGACTTGAGTTTTATTTGCGCACATATATAACTGGTCTTTCGACGCGATTACGTTTAAAATGTATTTTTACAATTTGCATCAGGCATCATATTTTTTTCAACGTGCGTTTCAGCAATGACAACATTTTCGGTGGTCAGTCCGCTAGCTCGTTCTAAAGCGTCGATTATCCGAACAATTTTCTTCGCAGATTCGCACATCTTTCCGTCACTGTCCCGCCGGAAAGCCTTTCGGCACTACGTCCGTTGAATTCAAATGCAAATGGGCCTGTATAGTCAAGTCGCCGCCTCCGTGAGATCCGAGCGATGACAGTGGAAGTACGAGCTTTTCAGCTCGGAAACGGAGATTGGCAGTTTCGATGGGCCAGTTCGCTGTCAGATCAGGATAATAGCGAATGGGTGACGATAGCGGCGTGAACCGATTTTCGCTTTCCGTCATTCCATTCCGGGCGCAGTGCCACGTAAACCCTCTTTCAACCCCCCTGTCTCCTTCGCCACTCGTTTTTATCTATTTTACCGATTCTTTTTCTCATCGCGAATAGTCCCACTAGCGTGGTCTCGCTCGCTCTGCCGCCATTTGTCCGCTCTAGGCATCCTTTATCCACCTTTCTTTTTTTCCTTTTTCTTTTTTAAACACCACTGCAACTGCAATCGGGATTTGCATAATTGCGAGCGATTGTTTGCCTCCGTATCACCGCGCCACGTACACGCCCAAGTACCGTCGTCCTCTGATCCTGATTCATATGCAAATGGGGGAGAGAGGAAATATCTAGTCCGCGCGCGGAATTGAGGACTGACGCTTACGCGGCCAATCTCTCTCGTCTGCACCCCCTTTTTATCACTAATGGATTTTTACTCTTTCTCGTCTTATCTTGACGTATCTGTTTTATTCTTTGATTTTTATGCCCGTCAATATTTGCGCAGCTATTTGTTCGAAATTACGTGAATCTATTAGCGCTGGATTTTCTTAAGGGGTTGGATACGGCTAAAGTGCTTAAAAAAAAAAGAAAGAAAAGAAGAAAAAAAGTCCGTCTTTGGCAATGATTTATGAGCCGGCGGAATTCAAGCGAATCACTTTATTTCTCATCTGTTGGGGATGAAATAATGACATTTTTAATTTATAATTCGAGCGACGATGTGCGTACGATTTTACACTGAAGGCTTTCCATTTTTACTCCATCGCATGGTTGAAAGTGTCCTACAATTTTTTACCTATATAGTTAAAATGAGTCTCCTTCCAAAAAGTTTTGAAAAATGTCAAGTTCATTATCATGTATCATATGACATTTCAGTTTGTGTATTTCACAAATAATATTATAAAACATGTTTTGTCAAAATTTGTAACGTATAAAAAATGAAGAAATGAAGGGACACAATCGTTATAGTAAATAAGGCGCACGCATAAGACAGCTGCAACATTGGCGTTTTAAATTCACGCATCTTTAACATTCGTTTCATTCCCATTAACACGTGCTAACGTTAAAAGGGGGGTGAAAAGTGTTGCTTGCTCGATGACGTAATAAGCAAGGCTAGCAATGCCAAGTGCCCGTACTTAACCTGACGATCAGTGTACACACTGCAATTATCGCGAAATACGTACTTGTAAAAGATTACGACAACTAGCCATAACGCCAGCCTGACGTTTATAATAGCTCCTTGACGAGCCATATTACATTTTATGAGAAAAAAATAAAAATATAGTCTACTCTTCAATTTTAGATACATATTTAGATTTGTTAAAATTTTACTAAAATTTTTTAAACAATGAAAAGGATAAATCCAACAAAGATAATTAGCATCGGCCAATTAATTTTTTCAATGAATTAAGAATGGAAAGTATGTTGAAAATATAAACTCTATAAAGGAAATACATCGAGCGCGAAAGCATTTCAAAATATATGCAAATGAATATTCGGTACGTAAAAGTGCGAAGACATCTACTTTACCCATAAGCCGGAAACCTTTCCGCTTGCGGTGCGCCATGCCAGCGAAAAAAGAAATGCGTTACAATTAGACATCGGAACTTTTCACCTAAATTGAACTAACTTTCTCATCGTCTGGTCTTTTTCTTTTTTTTTCTTTCTTTTTTTTTTTTGTTTGAAGCGCTTTTCCTCACGCTTTCCTTCGTTCTGTTTTCTTGTTCTCTATCGCGATCTTAATACAACTCCGTAGACCGCAGATGAGCTTCGGGAATGAGAGAAGGGCCGTGAGAGTTGGGATGGGAGTAGCGTAGAGTGGAGCGAGACATTGAGAACTATCCCAAAAGAAAGAAAAGTACTGAAGAAACAAAGTATTTAATGAATTGGCGGCGAAAGAGTGTCAGGAAAGGAATTGAAAAACTCAAGAAACAGAAGCCAACCAACGTCCCGAACAATTCACAGCCATCCCCATCTCGCCAACGACATTCGCATTACAAGGCTGAATTTCGGAACCACTTTATATATACGCCCATTAAGAAGAATAATTTAGAACGGACGAATAATAAGATGAGTTATCGTTAATGTAACGGGTACTCGCGGTAAATTGCGATTGTTTGCCATGTAGTACTTGTCGGCCGGGTATTCGGGCTGCACCTTATAACGGTGATCATTTTTATTCGGCAAAGTTCGGCAATCGGTTGCGGCGGCTCCGTGCGGTCGTATAAGCCCCGAGAGTCACGGACACACCTGCCTCCCTGCAGGTAATTACGAGGCGATATCGAGGAAATCCCCGCGAGCATTTTCGTTCCCGAATCTCGCCCGTTAATTAAACGTCGGCTATACCTTATCGAAAACGGTCGAGTTCTCGGTCGCGAAAACTTATACCGAAATCGAAGTACCGCAAGCTCATGCCGCACTAACCGAAGCTACTCGGGAGCTTCACTTCGAAGTGCCGTACAGCAGACAAAAATCTTCGACGATCAGTGACATCTGTCGTCAAAGTATGGTTACGAACGACTCGACCGACACGAGTCTGTACGTGTATATATATATATATATATTTCTGCATTCCGAAATTTCAACGTAGCGCGTGTTATATATTGCAAACTTGCGAAATCTGCGTATTATATACTTGCATCGAGTTTTACGTTATTGCCAGATACCGAGAGCGCGACAGACCACCTGCTCCATTCTGCTAATGAGAGATTCAGGACGACGACGAGCGATATCCCCAATCCTGGGACTTTGACTGTTCGCTCGAAGTAACACGTCGTCTGAACGTTTATTTTTTTAGAACACCGATCCATCCATCGAATAAATATTAGGTGGAAAAGATTGAGGTCATCAAATACTGCCGCGCTTGCAAATGTAAATGATTCTTTTGAATATCTCTCTATATAAGCCGTCGAAAGAGGGATAATTATACAGAGGTAATTTCGCATCTTTGAAGGCGTATGTTGGGATTCGCACATTACATTAAGCAAATGGCGCTGGAGTCGAGCTCACGCGAGAGATTCCTCTGCCGCGCACGTATGTCCCCAGCAGACTGGCAAGCGGCTCGTATTTGCACAGTATTTGGCTCGAATCCCGTGACGCACTCCGCTTCCTCTAATTCACATGGCTAACGCGAATTCGACCCTCTTTGATGTCCGGACAGCTCTCGTCAGTCTATTTTACGTGTTGCCTCTTGCGCCCGGTTCTGTCCGCGAACTAAATAGAATTTAATGTTGTGCTTCCGTTCATCTGTTTCTGGGCATTCGCTTTCCACTCTGCCCGAAGACAACCCAGAGAGCGAGAAATGCTCCGCGGGCCTCCCCTCGACCGCACTTGCCCGCGCTCACCTGTTATTAATTACAACGGCATTAATATTAATGGCGTGCGTAAAGAGAATTAATGTCTTCTTCCGTGCATATAAGTGTACTCTCCTGACCACGGGCAACTTCTGACGACGCTAGCAGTCAAGAATTCAGAAAGTCAAAATAAAAAAAGAAACAACGACTATCTTCACATTTTCCTCGGTGCATTATCTCGCAGACTCTGTTTAGGTAAAATGGTCTCGTGACAGTCTTGATTCAAATGAATTCGTTGTTGTATTAACCTTTCTTGTCACTCATTTCAAATAGCACGAGTATGTCACTGATTGCCAAACACTAAGGCTTCAGTGATGAGCTTGTTGATACAAATGTTGTTGGATCCAAACACTTTAGTGATACTACCATTTTGCTGATAGTTGGCAATATTGTTTTGAAACATCTGATGTATAGTCCACTGCAATAATGATCTGATTAACATTCGTTTATCACTATCGCATTTATTTTAACGATTGGACACTAAATAAGGACGGACAAACACGCAGATATATAGAGAAATAAGGAGTACAAGTATTAAATGACTGGGCACGGTTTCCCGACACGCACTCACCTGGATGCTACGCAAATACAAAGTATCAAATGTCCAATCAAAGGTGTTGGGCACCAAACGTATATGCATTTCGGCCTAATACTCCCATTCGCGGTACTTCTTTGTCATGCAGAATATATTTCGAAATATTCCGTTTGGATATAATTTGAACGCCAGGCTACCTCTAAATTATTCATATAGACAAAAGGATCTTAATGCATGCTAACTTGTACTCTATACGCCGTCTGCTGGGAACTTTTGGTTTATGCAGTTGACGGCCAAATTGCATATATCCCAATATAAGCATCACGTATGTACCTGATGGAGTATCGAGTTATCTCGAGTTCCACGGGAACACATGCCTCTGCTTGCTTCTCCGACTCGCTTCCACCAATCTCCTAAATTCAGAATATTCACTTCGCAATGAAAACGTATAATTTTTAAGTGCAAAACGTAGATTTCAAACATTCAGCGTTGCACTTTGACGCGATGTCGAAACAATTCAATTGAAAATTACTCGCAAAACTGACTATTGGCATGTTTCCAACTACGGAAACTTCCAAAAAATTTTCAATTCGCATCATCGCGTATAGCACCCGCATATTTTCCAGGAATGACGCAAAAACGCAACTGATAAAATCATAGCGCGATGGTCGTACAGGAATTTTCCGATGATATTCGATCGTGAGATATTGTTCAGCAGTAGAGACGCCCGAGGCTTCCCAGTGAATTATCCACATGATGCTGTGCGCTACCGTGGTACGTTTCCTAAGTAGCGGGGGGGTATTAATACGCCACATTGCACGGGCTCCTTTAATGTGATAGATTATAAGCTCTAGAAGTGTGCATGCGTGCCGCAGTTTGCAGCTGCTGATACACGTTTCGAGAATGCACACTTCGGAAATGCACACGAACGTGCATACCAATATCCGAACGTACCTACTCATATATGCACGGAGAGAAAAATATGGTACTGGATAACACAATGATGGTACCGGTTACCATCTTTAATGCTACATATACGGACTGGAATCTAGATTGTATCAGGTAC
>JAPYZR010002093.1:0-18215 GCA_030522945.1 Trichopria nigra
ATGAAGGTCGAAACGTTGGGCTGGTAATGTCCCATTTAGTGGACTAAATGTAATTTGAACAGTATAGGCCATTTAATAAAATTTGATGTTACTTATATATGAATATATTGCATTACATTTCTTACCTTATGTTAATTACATTATATTACATTTAATTGCATTACAATAGGTTTGTAACATTTTTACAGGGTTATATTTGGTCGTAGAAGTTTATTTCCTTGAGAAAATCTAAGATCCTGCGATTTTATGAGCAGGAGTTATGTTTATTTAGTAAAGGGTATATGTTTTTTGGGAGATTGAATTTTCGTCTAGTTCTTTCTAGGTTTGGGCACGTTATCAGTACGTGCTCTATGTTGTACGTTGAGTCACATTCTTTACATCTCTTCCTTCTTAAATATGTGGGCGTTGGTGATGAAATGGTAAAATTTTAGCAACCGACCAACAAGGAATATTAAGGGTCTACCGTGTAACATATTGATATATTTATCTATGTACTATTGCGGTGTGATTTGTCCCTTTATTGCGGATCAGTTGCATGTGAAATGGCATCGTGAAACCTTTTCATAAAACCTATGCCAAATATAGCCGATCTCGGGGCAAAGTTATTAGAGTATTCACCATTTTCATAATCATCTTAGTATTAAAATCGGTCTTCAGATTCGTAATCAGATATCTTAAAAACGCTTAATTAGCTGATATCGCAATAATCGTCAAAATAATTATTTGAAATTTTGCGAACCTAGTCTTACCATCGATAATTCTCTAGTGTTACTATCCTTACTATATGTTACGTACTTCGGGCAGATATATGTATATGTTACTACTTGTGTGCCAAGTTTCAGAAAAATCGCCATATATGGCACTTCTCTACAGTGTTACTTGTAAGTGAAATACCCAAGATGTTATACAAAATGTTCCATTAAACGACTCCCCTATCCCACATGAGCAACGTAGATCTTGGTGATAGTACTCGCCACGGGCGGTTTGACTGCCAAGCACTCCAACTGTTCTATTTAAATTCTACACATAAGATAAAATGATAGTACACTACTTCTCCTTTATTATACTGTTTCGTTAAGAGAGTATGCACGCGATTTCATCAAATTTGAAGGTATCAATGTTCCATCCCGCATAGTACTTGATGCAAAACAATATATCTAAAAATCAAAATAAAGACTATGTGATAAGTCCAAATCGGAACCGGTCTCTCTTAAGTAATTTATTCCAAGATAAGTTGCATATTTTTTGAAAATCTTGATGTAGTAAACTTCCAAATTGAGGGTACCGTAATACACATGAACGTAAGTAAGCAACTGCGTACTCCAACGTGCAGAAACGACAATACGGTGTGTTTGAAGGATAAGCGGAAGCCGCACCAATATTACTTATCTCAGCATATCATTTCAAAATCTTCTTAAGCTTGTCTTTTTTATATACACTTTACTCCTAAAATTAAAATGATATCTGCTTTTGACCCACGAAACTCTCTGCCAAGATCGTGAAATGAGACGTATAAAAGAGGATTTGTGAGAAGCAAATGAAAGCATTAGTCTCGTATTTTATTTAATATATGTGGTATAACATCAAACATATCCTCCTTTTATATGCTTTTATATGCGGAATGTGTAAGGTTATTATCAAATTTGCAAGTTTCTCAAATTTTCTATTTGGTATCTATGAAATTGTACTCGAAAAAAAAATTTATTAGAGCAACCATGTCATGGTTGTATCACTCATAGAAAAAGTCGTGTCAACCAGAGGAATGGTTGTGTCAACTGTAGTATAGTTGGCACAACTTTATTTTCCCTGTACGAAAGTTTATAAGTAATAGCGATTCTTGCTTTAATAAACAACCGTAATTAGTTGAATAACGTTCCCGTTTTTATAACGCTTTAATAATTACATTTTATTAATTTAATATTTCTATTAAATTAATAAAAGCGCAAAATACTTCGTTCAAATGCATCGAGCACGAAAAGTGATCTGATGGTATTAAAAAAAGAAACACCGAAGACAAACTTAGACAAGTTGAAGGCTACATAAATTGCTGCAGAC
Organism: Trichopria nigra; assembly: GCA_030522945.1. Lineage (NCBI taxonomy): Eukaryota > Metazoa > Arthropoda > Insecta > Hymenoptera > Diapriidae > Trichopria > Trichopria nigra. The sequence goes on from JAPYZR010002093.1 coordinate 2,056, forward strand.
AAGGTACCACTTTACTCTCCAATACCTTTTTGCTCAACATACACATCGTATCTAAAGTTATAACATAAGTTATTACGAGGAACTTGTAGTTACTTAAGGTATGTCTTATCGGGGCGAAAAACGATTCTTTTTACGCACATAGTAGTGTTATGTATATGTAATCAGGTGTGACGTAAAAATATTTCTACAATAATCGGCCTAAATATGTTATAGGAATTTTTGACATGTCACGCTTCCGTATGTTCGTGTCCCCTACTAGAGTTGCGCGGTAGCAACGTATAGGAGTGTAAAACTGGGGCGTAACGGGATAAGAGGCGGGGGTTGATGCGTTTCAGTAGGATTGCGTTAGACAGGCCGGCGCCTCAGTGGTTGCTCCGACACTGAGCCGCGCGCGTCGTCCATTAGCGCAATGACTGTGATGTCGCGTTAAGGATGGTTCATCAGAAAATGACGGGGGATCGGTGTAAACTTGTCAAATTTTACAAGTAAACATACTTCACAGTATTCCATTGTTATTTAAAGTATGATAACAATCGGAAATTATTCTGGAAATGATGTTTTATATTAAAGTTTATGTAGTAGCGAAACTTTTCTAAAACTACGGAAATTAACCGGTTTATGAAAACTTATTCGCGAATAAAAAATATTCCTTAGATTCGAACTCTTCCGTTAAGTATGTGATGTTGCCAGTGACCCATTGGCGAAGACTTTAAAGAGAGCGTGCACTCAGGTTCACTTCATTCTAAAATATTTAGTGCCGGTGTTTTATTTCATTCTGTCTAAGGCGGTCGTGCCAGTGCATTCACTTTTACAGTTGTTTTGTAAAAACACATGTAACACTGACAATGATACTCAACTTTCACAAAAAATTTTAATTATGAGCTATTGAACTAATATTACCAAACGGTATGTTTGAAAAATGAAGTATGTTATACAGGAGCCAGTTTAGCACTTCTCATTTTGAACGTATTAACGTATAATATTCGAATCTCATTAACTTATCATCAATTAAACGTAACGTCGATTTAAAAGTATAATATATGATAAGAATTAGGTTATTTTCATTTTATTTTCGAAAGTAAACATTGTGTAAAAATACACAATTACCATGCTACAAATTCGTATTTTTGTTTAATTTTTAATGCTATTTATTTTAATCGGTACTTCTGGGTTTGTTAATATCTATTTTGTGATTTTCGTGTCACTGGGTATAAAAAATAAGAAACTAACTGTTTCTATAAAATAAGAAATTATTATCATTCCTTGTCTTCAACCTGCAAATAAGAGTATAGGCAAAGAAGTGGTTAATGAAATTAAAATAACTGCTGTACAATGTTGTAACTTGAGATATATTGGATTTACAAACTATTCCGTTTGTTTATAAGTCTGTACTATGAGCACATGCACCATCAGGCACGTGAGTCTTAACTTCTTAAGTTTAGTACCAAAGAATTTTCATATAGATCGACACGAAAAGTTTCCGCATCGGTATTAAAAAAATTCTGAAATTATTCTTGAAGTTTTTAGCAGAAGGTTAACATCAATCTTTCAGTTTTAATTTGTAAGTTGAACTGAATCATTTGTGTATCGCTGAAATGATTTAAAGGATATCAACGGGTAGACATATAATGATAAAAATTATCAGATGGCGATATATAGTCACGAGGGGGAGATCTATTCCTTTTCCGCGGTTTCAATTTCATATTAAATTTCAAATTCAATGTCAAATTTAATTCAATTTCAATTCAATTTTAGAAAAAGTGTATTAAAATTGCATTGAAAAAGTGCATTGATTAATAATGAGTTTTTATGGATATTTATAATTACGTTTTATAATTAAAACGAAAATATTTATAATTTTCGTTTATTGAAAGAGCGAATTTATATTAACTTTTGCATATTGTTTTAATATTTATATATGAGATATGAGAGATATATGTTTCAAACATTTATTTATGAGCTTCGATGTCATGATTTATTGTAGTATTAAAAAGGGGAATGATAATTCTTCCTTAAAAAATTAATGTCTAGCGACAATCTTCATTAATCGTTTTTCTGATGCTAATATTAAAATTGCTAAAAGTGAAGGAATTTTAACGAATGACTTCTTATTAAACAACAAAGACTACATCAATATCCCACACATTCTTATAATTTCATGAACTAGCTTCAAGTATATCGATATCATTTCAACGAAAATTGGTTGAATTATTAGCTATTCTTAATTAAATTTATAACGATGAAACATTGCGATATTAAAAAGTCATATAATTCGGTCGTAGCAGGAATAATTGGTAGTAATAAATTTTATTTTTGAACTTTAATTTCACTCCAACGTAAATTTCAAAGACAAATGATTTTATAGATAACTAAAATTTACTTACTTTACAGTAAAGACGTTACTTTAACTTTTGGACATCAATAAATAATTGATCAAATAAGCCCGTAATGTGGACATAAGTTTAGCACAAAATCATCTATGCGAAAAGGCGGTTATTTACCGCCTCGTTAACTGTAACAAACATTTTTGGAATCTTATTAATCGAGTATAATCCCAACTTCCGAACAAATTTATGATTCAGTAAACATGTTTATAGCTTATAACTTACTAATTCCCTAAGAAATATATTTCTTTTTTTTTTTTTTTTATTTATATCGTTTTCTCTTCACAACTGTAATAATGTATTGCGTTAGGCATGCCAATCCAAACATAATCATATACGCATGTGAAGTGTACTCCAAATACACGCAAACTAGGTATGCCGTATGCGGTAAGCTTCTTAACATAGAGATTCAGAGTGATCTGCTTGCCGTGCTCCACCCAGTATGTGGACGTTATTTAATGCAATATGTTGTTGCAGTATATATAAAAAAAACTGATTGTTTCATACGAGTATAATTATTATTTATTAATATACTTATACGTATACGTATAATTATTTTAAATAATACTGCAGTAAAAATTCGTCTTCTACACCGAATGCAGAGAGAAAAAGGTCTTGCATGTAGCTACTGTAACATCAAAACATATGATTGTAAACTGTATTAGGATACATACACCTATAACACATTTTTATATTAGTTTTAATCGTGATCACGTAACTGCAGATAGTATTCGTTTTTTATCTATTTGTTTCATTCTCTTTAAGCGAATAATCACTGCATTCAAGTTAAAGGGAAGTGAACTCCGAAATGCACAATTGATGCGTGTTTTGAGAAGGCAACAGACGTAGAATCTTGTGAGATATGTCACTTTACCAAACGGTCGATAATTGAAACTACCAGACAATACCGACGATTCGGTCTCAAATCTTGCCGTTTAGTAACTCCTTAAGGTATATCTACTGTAGAACTTGGATGGAAGGTAATGCGCTACCAAGTTCAAGATTCTAAAGGGTCTCGAAATTGAGTTGAAAAAGAAAAATCATGTGGACAAAGTTTTAGAACTTGCTTTCTTGTAGAAAATTAATTAGTATTGTATTATATGCAGCATCTTACACAAATTTCAACAAAATTTCTGTCCCGCATATCATCGGAATTTGTTAATTAATGATGGTTATAAATATATTTAATTTGATTTAATATGATTTAAAGTCAATAACCTATCCAATTCTTATAAATAATAAGACTATCAAATACATAAAAATTCCACCATTATAAAAACATTATAAAAAGATTATCTAACTACTTCAGCGATTTCTCAAATCATATTAACAAAAATGAATAGGAAAGGTATATCTGTAAAATAGGGTTACGATTCCTGGACAGTCTATCTCCTAATTTTGTAATTTTTTTAATAAAGATAATATTTCTTTTTATAAACAAATAACATGAAGATGCGAAGGAATTCAACCATGGAACTCAAGAAGTTTTTTTGATAAATCCTGACTCCGATATGATTTCGCGTGAGAAGAAAATCTGGGCCATTAGAATAAAAAGCAATAGGGCTATACAAAAGATGAAGACTATGATTTCGACAAAAAAGTCACCGCATGACTGCGTTTTTCCCCTCCGTATGTACGAACAACTTTTATTTGTTGTTCTCTCTCTCTCTTTCTCTTAATCCCTATTTCTCTGTCTTTTTGGCTTAAGTACCTGTCATATTTTATTATCTTATCTAGCGCTTGCTTATCATATGAGCTTTTATTCCTCTTTTATTCTATTTCGTTTTTGTCTTAAGTTTTATTCATCTGTACATATACTACTGAAATGAACATGTACCTGTTGGGTCTGCCACAAGGATTTTAAATTAATTAAATAAATTCTCTCTATCTCTCTCTCTCTCTCTCTCTCTCTCTCTATCTCTCCATATTTTAATATTAAAATTTGTTTGAGATACAATTTTTACGAAAATTTCAGTATATTGGTATCAGAGATCTGTATTGTAGATTGCTCCTGAAAGTCAGTTAGAGATGACTTTTTTATACTATAATCTTTTTTTCCGGTAATTTCAAAAATTATGTTTATCATAGGGCAAAATCAAGAATTTAACCATTAACATATTTCCTTCTTTAGATCCATTATTTTCAATTTGAATTGGAAAAATGAGATATAATTCCTTCGAAATTAAAGAAACCTTGTTTTGTCACACTTTTTAATCTACTGCCACATAGAACATTTGAGAAAAGATACGGTTGTTTTAGTTTTAAATTTGAAATTTTTCTTCATTTTACAAATAAATACACACATTATTTTCTCATCATGTTAGTTTCATACATCGCAGCGTGTTTCTCATATTCAGTAATGTTCTATAACTATCAAAATCACGTACATATTTTGTATTCCACTCAATACATAGATTCAGGCTATACTGTGATTAAGCCTTATATTGCTGTTTGATGTAAAATTTTAAATTCGTCCATATATTAATTATTAAGGTATGTAATATTAAGTGATATATCACATTCTCATAGTTACACAAATTAATTTGTTATGGTATATATTTGCAGGAATATGCATAATTAATACTTCAAATAGTTTCTATTTCAATTTGTTTACAATAGCCAAACTTAATTTTTGATCATCAATTCTGTAATATAAAGTATCTTTTCCAGTCCCCGCTTAAAATAAGATTCACATTTTATTTGACGGTCCATTTACATGCAAATGCCATTGAATACTGACGCTTAGTTTATAGCATCGCATTACGCTTATACGCCCATCCGAAATACACACAATAGTTAAAATGGCAGAATATCATTGCTTTATTCGCGCATGATAGCGCGATAAATTATGGCCCTTAGTTTGATGGTTTATGGCGTTGTTACATAAGTATTTACACTTCTTTATGCCATCCCACCGAAAGTGAAATAGTATAATTTGAATTCAAACATGAGCACCGTTTTTGCATTGTCCTGTGTTCCCAAACACTTTTAAAGCAGAAATAAGAACAAACAAATAATAACAAATAATATTTAGAAATCTATGAATTGATCACATCTTACGAAAGACTATTCGGTTTAACAAAAAAATTGCTAACGAAGGCTACATAATGGAATAACTAAAGAATGTAATAGTATATTACACATTTTCAAGCCTTTGATTTGACCATTATACCGTAAAAATGATTTTATAATGCAGCGTAGGTGCATGATATTGCAAACGATACTTTTTATCACGCTGCATAAAAAAGTCAACTGAAAGTTGTGATTTATAGTGTAAGCACTATACTGCGACCATATCCAAAAGGGTGTTTGATAAGTCTCACTTTCAATGCATAAATGTTTAGGGGCTTTTGTCGCTGACTCTAATCGCTTATTCCGATGGCGTACTTTTCAAACGAATGTGATGGTAATAATGTGTACAATATTGTATGGGGGTGTATGAAGTTACGGTTTTTATGTATAACGTACACTATTTTAACGATATGTCAGTGGGAAGTATTACTGAATGCAAAGAAAAAGACTCATAAAATATGCACCTTACGATACAAAAACTAAAAATGTACTTGCTTACAAAGCCAAGAATATAAATTATCGTCGTATTAGTGATCGCGTGATACGTAATATTAATAATATACATTACATATCTACTTGTGGTGAAAATGAAAAACGGCTAAATGGAAGGGATTCTCGCAGGATTTATATAAAATACAAGATCATTCCATGATTCTATAATATAAAAATTATTAATTACTTTGAAATCTTACTCGATACATGAATATATTTACCAATGCTCGTATATATTTAATGTGTCATAAAGGTAAATACTGTGTTGGCAATTTTTATTTATATTTTAAACAATATACCATATTAACAGATCACTAAAATGAAGTAAAATGAATTAATAACATTTCTATTACCAATGGCTAATTATTAATTTTCTGCCTGACAATAATTAGACATTACTACTTAGATGATATTATTAAATCTTCGAGTTAGCAAAACTAAATTCATTTTAAGTTATGTTTTTCGTAGCAAGTGCACATTATATAATATCGTACCACCACGTTTATTTCTTTTAATACTATTCAAGTGAACAGACAACTATATCCATTTAAAACAAATAGTTTGTACGTAAATTATTATTTATCAAGTTTCAAAAAGAAATAAATACAAATTCGGAAAGGTATATGAATATTTATATAATTGATTTATATAATTGCCATGTGTAGCTTCGGGTATGTCGTGAATCATCACTATTTTCAGTAGATAGATCCATTACTACGATTTATTACTAATTAAAAATAATTTATTATTATAATTAATAATTATTTACCACCCCATTGAACGATGAGAGTTGTGGACGGACGCCCTTATTGTCAGAAATGTATTTCAATTTAGCGATAATTAAGCTCAGAGACAAATCCTTTAAAAGTCTATTGTTTTTGTTAAAAAACCTATAACAAGCTTCAGGTCTCGGGAATATCAGAAACCGTGAGAGTGTGCGAAAGAGATAAACGATGAAACAAACAAACAAAGCGGATTTTTGTTGAAATTGGGGTTAAGTACAGCGTAGGTATGCTCCACGAACAAAGATTAGACCAAAAAAAAAGATTTTGCAAGCTTTTCAAACTTCCAGATCCGTAATAAAACAAAAGCAATTTCAGATAAAAAATAAATCATTTAAATAATTAAATTAAATAATTAAATGATTTATTTTTTATCTGAAATTGCTTTTGTTTTATTACGTATTGTTTATAAAAAATAAATCATTTAATTTCATAATGAAATTGCTTTTGTTTTATTACGGATATAAAACCAGGTATATTCGAGCAGCATTACGGTGATATAGAAATATAGTCCAGTTATACGCAGAAGGAGAATAATTATTAAAGATTAATATACATTTATAGTTAATAATTAGTTTTACTCAATAATAGTTTATATATCAATATTATAGTATATGGGCATTTCTTAGTTTATTATCTTTATCGAATTTCAAAATGCATAGGCTATAAATATCAATAAAGTAAATATTTAGAAACCCTGAATCACATTCTTCATATAGACATATTGATATCTTGAAACCGCAAAGTGTCTTCTATTGGTAAAAGACTTGTATATTATATATATACAAATATATAATGAAACAAAGATATAAGATACTGAAATTAAACCGCAAAACAACAATATGAGATAAAAGTTTATAAGACCGTGTAATAGAATTTAAAACTAAAAAGACACAATCGTCCGCTAGAGAACAATATAAGAATACCGCTCTCGGAATAGCTTCGCTAGGCAGCAGTTTACTGGTCCCAGAAATACTTTCCTTCTCTAGCTTATCTTTCCACCAAGTTGATATTAGAGAAAATACGACTGGCTTACGATTCACCTACGATGTAGAGTGCAGTAGAGCTTTTTTCATGATTATCTAATTGTTTTGTAAGAGGATGTCAGGGAATTTTCAGCAAGCAATTATTTCTTCTAATAGTCATTAGACCAGAGAATTATATTACTTCCTTTTTGGTGGCCAGGGATATTAACGTCCTTCTACTATTGTATATCTTTTTAGATATTCACTTTGGAGAAAATAAAGAATATAGAGTTAATAACTAAAATGAGTATTCTGATGTACGATTTCGCACGATTAACTGCGATATACCATCCCTGGTAAATATATACGAGAAAACGTGATAGAAAAATTAGTGACTTATGTTGTTTTTGTCTGTTTTTCTTAGAATTATGGACAAAAACAGCATATAAAAGCCGATTTCCTATCATGTTTTATCAGATATTTTATTAAGGGATGCTTTTTGGGTAGTTTGTACAATGAAGAATCAATTCCTGTATATTTTAAAAGCTTAATGTGCACAAAATCTAAAAATTCATGTTTTCGACATTTTCTAAAATTCCAGCTGGATAATCCTACCGATTAAAGATTTAATAATTCAGTTGTAAAATTCACTAATAAAATTTATGCTTCACCCAGCTTATATATTTTTTTAAATTGCTCAATATTCATCGATATCTTGATTTGTTGTCCAAACTTATTTCTTATTGATAAAGTAATATTCTGCATATATTTATCTTGATTATTAATCAAGTTCATTTGTATGAAAAGAGACGAAGGTGACGATTCTGGTTTTCATGAAAAAGCAAAATTCTTTCTCTAATTTACATTAACATGTAAATGAGCTCTATTAACATGGGGAGTTTCTTATGATTGAACCATGAAAGAAAAGATACGTTCGTTAAGACTCTACTGTTTCTTTCGTAGCCCGCATCAGAATCGATCCAAATAATATAAATCTAACGATCTTCACCAATGTCATTTGATAACGAATTTCCGTCAAACACTTGTTTCTAAAATTAGTAATCTGCATTCTTCATGTCATAATTTTATACGCTTTAAAACAAAGGGAATTCGACTTATTGGCAACTCAGTTGAAGTGTATTTTACGTTAAAACATCATTAGTGTCATTCAAAGCAAAATCTTTAATTACGTACTATCAACGGAAGTGTTTTGTCTTGTCTCGAAACGCAATCAATAGCGCGTGAGTCAATCAAGAAGAGAGCTAACAAGATGCAGTCTCTTGCATGTACAGGACTTACTCTATCAGATGTCGTCTCCGTAGTTACGGAACGACCATTTCGTTCGAAACGTATTCAATGTTCGCAAGTGGATCCTTAGTTCATATTCATATTGTTCTGTCATTTTTTACTTGGACCATTCTAACTAAAAATAATTAATATTATGTCAGCTATTAAAATAAAACAAAAATAAGCGAAATTTATTAATAATTGCACGAAAAAGCATTGATGGATTAAAAATATTTAATTACAAGTTTCGTATAATTTCTAGTCAAATTGATGATGTAATTATTGATGCGACCATTTATTTATAAGAGAGTTACAAATGGCTGGGAATATATGACGTTGCTGTATATGACGGATCGAGGCAGTTGTTTTAAAGCGGTCTATTGTTTATATAACTTATTAGCCAAAACTAGAAAATCATAATTTAAGGAATAACAAAAATTCCTAAACATTATATTATCTTTTTACGCATGTCATACCGATATATAATATATATCATTATTTATATAAAATTCTGATGTACCATATGACATATTTATTTAATTACATTTTATCGATAAAATGTTGCAGAAACGTTCAATATCAAAACAGAAAATCATAATACTGGTACTATATTTTCACACCGCATCTTCGGCATACATTGAAATTCACAACTACAAAATAATTTTTTATTCTGTTAGAATAAAATCGTATTAGAATACAGACTTTCTTTCATTTATTTATTTTTTTTTCTGTATTAAATTTACTGTGAACTTGAAAGAATTACGTTGTACAATATAGGTTTAATTCCTTTGATAATTCTGAAGGTACTTTTTTTTACCTTACGAAATTTGTGCATCTGGACCTGTATTTTCTTTGAATTTTGAACTTGCTCGATTTTGACTAGTTATATATATGTTCAAAATAGAAAATAACACTTCTTTTATTTTATTTTATTTTCACTCATTTTACATATATGCATGAAAGTCCGTTATTCCGAAAATATGATTTAACATTCAAATAACAAAATTAATATTATCTACACACCGTTATTCTAAGCATTTCACACTGGCTTGTCAAAAGTGTTCGGAGTAAAAAATGAAGTATACCCACTACGATCCATCTCTGATTATAATAAAAGGATAATTTCATTAATATTTTGTCCACGGAGCCTTATTTTAATGAATGTTTATTTGAATTGCATTTTTGAAAACTGCCTTTTTTGTATGATCTAAATACATGCAAATTTTCAAAATAATAAAAAAATTACTTAAATTGCATACTCTCTTCATTTATATCAACCTTAGAGAACATAACTGACATACACGGCCCTCTTTATAGACATAATGGTTGAATTAAATTAAATTTACTTACAATTGCCTCAACAATTATTTCTAAAGCTGAAGTCACTTATCAAAGAATAGTAAGTCCGCATTCAGTTTTGAATATAGTTTGAATATATGACAATGATAACATACTATACGTTTTTAAAATCAAAGAAGTAAATGATCAAGTTTGTAAAGGTATGTTTTGCAGAATTCGTATTGCAACAGCCTTATATCAATTTTATAAAATAAACAGTTTAAGGTTTCTTATTACAATTATGACTGGCACTTGTTTAAATATCCGTACAATTGCATCAACAGTCAATCAACATCTGTCATCGCGATCTCAGAGGATATGAATTAACTCGATCAAAGTTTCGATAAAGAGAAATTGCAGTTTCTGAAGCATTGTGCGCACCAGGTTTTCTTTTGGCAGTATCGGTTCTTGCTTATTTGCTGCTTGACCTGCTTATATAGTCATTGTTCCGAGCACCGGGAGTTATAACCGACGAAAAATATGCGGTACTTTTGAGGCGTATATACTTTTTGTTGTTGAGAGTATGATTTGTGAGATTCGGCCGCATGCGTGAGAGATCGAGGTGCCATCTCCACGGGCAGTATCTACGCGACTGGCTTCGTGCCCGTTCGTTGCTCAGGTGTTGCTTCTCTCGGGACGTCGAGGCACCCTGCGGCATTTGGACAGATACACCCACCCTAAGTTTGGCAAGGACTTAACATGCCGCCTGCATCGTTAAGCATTAAGTAAAGATAAGAGTACTTTCTAGCGTAAACGATCCTCGCGGGTGGTTTCTTTTATTATTTATTCGCGATTGCGGTCTCTCTCTCTCTCTCTCTCTCTCTCTCTCTCTCTCAATACATTTTCCTATTGGAACCGATAAGTTTCTCTCATTTCTATATTACATATCTCTTGAAAATAACGGTTCGCTTGTTCCCGGCTTTTTTTCTCAACTCCGTGAGAGTTTTTATGCCGGGCAAGCGTGTATTTGTTTCGCGGAAGACATTGTTTTATTTATTTAATTCTTGCTCATTCCTCATATATGTAAAAACATTCCTGAAATTACGAATTCACCTTTATAAATTAATGGTCCATTATGCCCCGGGCGAGGAGTGGGTGATCGGCTTATTGAATAGATAAAGATTTTCCAGAAGTGTGTCACTTGTAAACCATTCGATTCTCGTGCGCGGGTTGGAACCGGTGCGGTATCGCTTCGTTGTTCTCGGAATCGGATCGGGTCACGCGTGATGCTTTGTGCGGCTTTGTGTGAGTGAGCAGCGGTTCTCGGTATCGAGTGTGGTGTTTCCGTGAGTTTGTCGGGTCTCACTTCTTTGCGTTGCTTCGCTGTGTCAAGGACTGATCGCACCAATCAAAGAACGACTTTTGCGCTGTAACATAAGTTTAGTTATTAAAAGTTTAGTAATTACAATTTTTTAATAATAATATAAATAGAAAAGTATTCAATTCGGACTCGATCTAGACGTTAACGTTTTCTGGGACTGTTCCGCTGCGGCGGGCTAAATCGGCAACTTTAGCTTAAAGTTGACGAATAAGAGTCGATTAACATATTAACATTGTGCAGTCGCAACAGTCGTTATCACGGGTCGAGGCGTTGGAATAAGTTCAATCTGTGCAGAGGTGTGCGTGAACTTATTTCTAGATTATGCGCAAAAAATGTTTGGTTACTGCAACCAGAGTTCTAGTTCATCCAACCGAGCTGACTGGTTACTATTGACTTCACCGAACAAAATAGTTTCTGCAACCGAACAGTTTGGTTAGTAATGTGCGGTAAGTTCCATTAATCCAGCACACGCAGTTGGGTTGAATATTAGCATAGTTTCGTACATGAAAGGTTCTGAACATTCTAATCTCTCCTTTGATCACAAATATACGCCGATTTTGTCACAACATTCAGGTCTCGGTGTCTTGTACGCGTTCGTCACGCACACAGTCTCTGCCCGCAAGGCGAATCCACGCTCACAGTTAATGCAACAGGTTTGGATTCTAGGTAAAACTCGATTAAGTCCACGATTATAACATGCATGAGGCGTCAGCAGGTAAAACCGCAAACAACACAGCAGTTGATTCGCGTCTAACGGTAACAGTATGAAGGTGGCATTCACGATCAAGGGAAAACAACGAATAAGTGAAAAGAGAGAGAGAGGGAGAGAGAGAGAGAAGAAGAAGAAAGTACAGAGTGACTTTGTAAACTATAATAAACATTATTGTATAACAATATTAATTCAGCACTATCTTCTCCAGCCTTGAATGAAAAACAGACAACTTGCGCAATACCTACAAAAGATATGACACAAAGCATCATATTTTTTTTATACACTTTTTCATACTAACCGAAAAGATCATCCACTATCGTCGCATGAACATTGATTTTAAAAAATAACTCTCCGTTTTCCATTTCTACAGGTTGCCTGTATAAAAAAAAACAAAGCCTACTTACCCACAGAGAACCGTGTTTCTTTTATACTCATTTTCATCTCATTACTCACCGCAGACATGTCTTGTGAAGCCCATGCGCTGCGATTCTATGCCTTGAGAGGAGGTGATTCGTGCCAAATTCGGTAACAGGTAACGGTGCATGCGCCGAATTTGCATGAGGTCCATGCTCGCACGTTATGAAACGATCGTTACTATTAGCGCAGAATGCTAATGCTAAATTTCTCTCCGTGCAGGCACGAAAACCGAGGCGATCAGTTGTTCGTTAACATTTTATATTTTTAGCGTGACGCGAAATGATTGCGCTTGTCGCACTGATGTCCGAATGAGATCATCTTTCTTTTTCCTACCGACTTGTCGTGTTCGTTACATAGACATGCTATTTGCAGGTTTTACGGCCACGTTGCATTAGTATAACTTGACGATGTTCTGGAGGCTTCTGTTCTTCTCATGGCTCTCATATGAGTAGAAGGTCCTTAAAGAAATTATCAGTTTTCATTTTTTACTACGACAATAAAACAATAAAGGAGATGGAAAAAAATCATCTTTGAAATCGGTAAGCTAAAAAATTATTAATTCATATCTCACGATCCACTCAACCGATTTCAATATGGTTAGGAGAAAATTAAAGAGTGAAAAAAGTTAGAAATGTGGGTGGCAGATTGAACCCGGAATGTCTATATGGAAAAGCTGAAATGAAGTACAGATAATGAGGGTAACATTTGGCTACGTGAGCTATAAAGGAGAAGCGGCTACAGCGCCTAAACATATATACAGTAGGGCATCAGAACTTGGCCCGAGAAACGACCGCTTATCGTGAAATATCGAAATGGAAATGATATCTCATAAAATAAATAAAAATAAAAACCTTTTGTCTCCAGGTTTGTAAAGTCTCAGTAATTAGCTATCCCTGATTTCGAATTCGATATCAAAACTATATAATAAAAATTGTATAATAATTACGAGGGGGGGGGGGGGAGTTATTAATTTATAAATGTGTATACGTTTATTAGAATCTACACATTTATATTCATATCGTATTCGGAAACACGTTATACACATGCAAATCCATGCGCATTTTTCAATTATTATCGACCGCTCAAATACGCGTCCGTCAATTAGTTTGAACTTGCGTAAACCCCTCTTCTATATTCTTTTGTCTAAGCACGTAAATCCACGTCCGTTATCACTTTATCAGCATTGCGCCACTTAGTGCAGCGTATGCAAGTCTCCACCATTTTTGCTGTCACCCTCGAGTAACCCTTTCTACCCTTAGGCTCCCGGTACTAAAGATCATATATTGTAAAAAAAATATTCTTGTTATTCGTGTTCAGGAACTTTTAATAAAAATTTGCAATTGTAAATTATTTTAAAATTACATCAAAAGTATGAAAAAATCTTTGAAGATCTTTCAAATGAAAACTGTAATATTTATAAACAACTAAATTTTTAATTTTTATGCGAGTAAACTATTTATTTATATCATATAGGTTTTATTTTTAAGGACTTTCTTATAAATTCATAATTTTTAAAATATATTTCTCCTTAGGTTAGTCAACGAATTTTTCAAAGATATTTCACTTATATAAGCATATACAAAATTATTGTTAGACATGATAAATATATGAATATCAAGAATGTAAATTTATTGTCAGTCGTCGTGACGTTAGGAGGTTATATCGAATTTGGCGAACTCTATCGTCGCGCGTCTCGTATTTACATATATATCATACATATCAGAGAAGCCAACATTATATATTATAATCACTATTTGTAAGATCAAGCCTCTATTTTAATTCAAAATCATCTGGTTTTAAAAACTTGATAAAGATTATAATACAATTTCGAATGCAATGATTATGTTATCACAGATTAGGTCTAAACTTTGTTGATGTTTCGAAGCATTGCTTGTACAGGATTAAAAAAGCTTCTGTGAATATTGTGTTGAAACTTTCACGTGATATTCGACGAATTTACTCTACTGTATACTTATGCGTGTTTACTGTATATGAAATTGCTGTATGCATATGTCATTACATTTATCTTGCGAAGTTTTCAATAAATATATAATGATTTAAATATTATTTATCTCATACCTGCATTTTATATGTATGGGTGCTATTTAAATTCAGGAAGTTTATGACCATTAAAAATTACATGACGAAAATAGAAGTGAAAATGTGAAATTAAACTGTTTAAAAAGTATTTTTAATTGCATTATATCCAAAATTTAATTAATAATTTTCATATATATTTTAAGTACATAACTTTTATATTTGATTCATTCTATATTGAAATATTTATTCAATATCAATAATTTCAAAAATAATTTTAAAATATCAATCTAAACTATTAAAGCACATTTAAATGCAAATATATTTTTTAAGTAAAATAAATTAATTCCTACCTTTCTTTCTTTAATTGGTGCTATTAATAATAAATTTTAAGAAGAAAAAGGCCTTCATGTTGGATTGCCATTAATACAGCAGCCGCTAACACGTAAGGCGTTTCTTTCGACGTCCACCGTGTCTGAACAAAGTTAATTATTATTATGGCGGGTGGAGATAATTATAATTGAAACACGTATACAAAATAAATGTTTATCATTTAAACAAAATTTAAATTGGATAATCACAAATGCTGAATATTATATCTTCAATACGAAATATTATACTTTGTCACGTAATATATTTATAATTTATGGTTACGTAAGTGAAAGATAGGACCGAATATTATAACAAGGTTAAGTAAGATTGTGGTGAGGTTGTTGGCCTTAAAATAACCTTACGAAACCCTTGTCATAAGGTTCGATGCTGTTAGGGTATAATTTTAGAGATTTTCAGTCATGCAACAATCTCAGAACTAAAATAAAACATTTGTGTCATTATTTTTCTTAATAATTCTCAACGAATATAAAATATTTTAATATTGAATCCTATTATTGTAATCTTTTTTCAAATATTATATTCGAAATTATACCACCGTATAAATATAATTTCCATTTTCTGCTTTTAACCTATGTTCTTTTAATTATTATTTTGAAAAGTCAATTCATTCTACGAAATTCCGGCCGAAATTCTAAATTCCGTATACGTACCTCTATATTAAGAATAATGTAGTAGGGAAAATAAAAATACAATGGCCAGTCGGAAAACGTATCGTATCGTGTAATTCCAGATCCGGATTATATACCGCAGATTACAGTTTGCTTAATTCTCTACCATGGTCAGCAGAGTACGTGTATTTGTTTCGCCTGGGATATTCGCAAATGAAATGTGAAAAAAATGAATAAATTACTATAATGAAATCGGACTTCTATTCGAACCGTCGTGGAGAACAGTTGTGTTGGGTATAGCTCTTGCATTTTACGTAAAATTTGGTAGTATAGGTGTGATTTGGGTTACACA
>JAPYZR010002094.1:0-41355 GCA_030522945.1 Trichopria nigra
CATTTCGTAGATATTTTTGATATATACAATTTTTAACCAATATATTTGCCTAATAATTAATTATTATCTAAGAAAAATGGACATAATTTCTACCAGGGCATTAGTCCATTAGATAGATCCTCTTGAAATCTTAAGATAGTAAAATTTAACATCTCGGATGTCAGGAGTGTCTTGGATTTTTCACATTACGTTATTAGACTTAATGTCTTATTTGGACGTTAAATGTTCGAATCAAGAAAGTCGTCTCGTGATGGTTTAATATTTCAAACAGTGAACGGTTACTGTTTACACATAATAACCGGCACTATATCCATTGTTCTCAGTGTAAATTGTTGTAATTGTGCTCGTATGCAATTTAAATTTAAATCACCGTTTAATGCAACATATATCAGGGATGG
Source organism: Trichopria nigra (assembly GCA_030522945.1). Taxonomy (NCBI): domain Eukaryota; kingdom Metazoa; phylum Arthropoda; class Insecta; order Hymenoptera; family Diapriidae; genus Trichopria; species Trichopria nigra. The sequence continues at coordinate 399 of JAPYZR010002094.1, forward strand.
AGGAATTCAAGTACATGAGAGTCGAGTTTCGAATATTTGTTACTTTGCTTTACATATTAACGGCAAAGTAGAAATTGCGTTATGTTTTGTTTAATATTATTTTTCAGTGAACCAAATTGTGGAAACTTTTACATTTCATATATAATATTTTAATTTATGTTTTTACGAATAAACTCGATTTGGTTGAAATGATAAAATAATTCCAGGTTCGTCGAATCTACAGTAAATAAAGTTTAAATCATATAGATTAAAGAGCGAACTTTATATTGGATCGGGTAATTCATAATTTAATAAATTCTCAAAGTTTGAAAATAATTACTCGTAAAAGAAACCATATATCTTACGCGTGGAATTAAAGTATAGCTCTATACGAAATTAAAGATGAAATCACTTCCGGTGTGAAATGTAAATGCTTTCAATATTTAGATCAAACCTAAGAAACGTCCGTTTCAATTCATTACTTCGATTAAATAAAAACCAATTTCACAAATCTTGACAATGGCAATTGGAATAAAATAAAAAAAAATAAGTTACTCTTTAAAAATTTTAATTAATATGTTTCGTCCAATTTATATGAAAACGAACTGGATAAATAAGAACGAGGCCAAAAAAAAGAAACGCTTTTCAAGAAATGGGCATCTTGGCGGACGCGAAGCCATCACAAAATTACATTCTCGCTGGTTTTTCAGGATAAACACCTTCAACGTTGTTTAGATTTCATTAATCAAACGCGCTGTAAACTTCGAATATCCCCGGAGTTTATTTTCTTTTTGGTCAAGCACATCTAATAAACTTGGCTGTTTGCGATTCGGATTCCTTGATCTTTGTAAAAAGATACGTTTATGGTGTAACGATTAGGAAAGGATTTATTGCTCCGAATTCAAAGAACTTCAGATGATACGCAAAAGTTGGACGTTAATTTGACCTGCATCACCGCTAAAGTATATATTTATCTAGTCGTCTAAAGTGATTTATACACTTACAGGCAACAAAAATGAATCTAATTTTAAAATATAGTTGATTTTGTTTGTTTGTTTTTTTTTTTACTTTTTGATAATTATACGACACGCGTCAGACACTTAAGTTTTTAGTCGTAAATAAAGATACCGCGTTTATCGCTGATGGTATAATATCGTAATTCTCCACCATAAGAATTTATCTTCACAATCATCAAACGCATCCTTATTATCATTTTCATTGCTATTAATCGATTACTGTTATGTACATATATACGTAAACTTCAGTAACGTTCATTTGGTCGTATTTGTTATTATTAAAGATTAAAAGCAAAAACGAACAAATTATTATATATTCTTGCCGTTATACCCTGCTACCTCGTTATCTTTCCTTCATTATCTTCATTGCTACTGCTTTCGTTATCACTTCTACCATCATCGTCATCATTGTGCACGTCGTTTTTGTCGTGACTTATACTTTGCCATTTATACAAATCCTGTACCCAAAGTTTAAATGACGTACCATCCATATAAAAATCAAAATAACTGCCGTATTTTTAAAACGAACCGCCTCCAACGCAATCCCCAATGAAATGAAATGATATTTTCTTTTGTCCTCGCCTGTACTTGAATAGGACACGATGGACACGCCGGGCGGTCCGCGTCTCCATTAATTCCATTGCGCGTGACTAATTGCCGGTAATAATAAAAGTGACGACCTTGTGCTTTCTCGCGGATGGGAATTGCGAAGAGACCTCGGGGTCGTCTTCATTTTTTTTACATATACCATATGACCCTCGTCTCATTTCCTCAGCGTATTTATCAGGTTATTTTGATCTCTTTCGCGCGATCTCGTTTCACGAAAGGTATATATCCGACTGCGTTTCGTCAGTTCCAAGAATCTATCCGATATTTTTGCGTATGATCAGCAACAACGTCTGTAAAGCGAGAGAAAAGAAAAGTGACCCTCGCAACATGACACTTTCTCGAACGATAAGAATCATATCAATAGCCTGCAAGTTGCAAAAAAAAGTTGAGAGAGCAAAGTGGCAATATAGCTCGACCGTGATTACTGCGCGAATGCAACGCCCTGCATATATATAAACAAGCTTACCGAGGAACGACGGCAGACCGGCCGACGGACGTGTGGCAAGCCCCGAGGCCTAAATTACACTCGCAACGAAGAAAACTCACCGAGTATAAAAATGATATCGCGATCGCGCCGAGAGAGCATCAGCTTGAATGCGAGCCTTTCATCGCGGTCGTCGCGCCGTCTATGAAAATATATGAAGGACGGCTGTGCATACCGCCTGCCTTATGCCTTTCGACAAAAAAATCAGAGTGACAAAGACTAACTGGACAGGCGGCGCAAAAGAAGAATTGTTATTTCGCGAAGGGCAGTTAAATACACTAAAAAGAAGTCACGACGTCCGTCATTTTCAATTGTCAAAACTGAAACAGAGATAACTTTGGGCGTAATAACAACTCCATCAGGTATTTTCCGATTCAGTAGATCCAATAATTAAGCTCAACAAAAAGAACATATATTATAAAGCTCAGAATGTTCATTCCTACACCATTCTACTGTTCTATTTGATAAGTACGGCACAAGTCAGGGCCACCATCCAATGGGTCCAGGTATTTACCAACGGATGCCAAAAGATAATTGCGGTACTTTTTTTGGCCACGATCCATCAGTAATGTCGAGCTATGGTTAAGCACGAAAAACAAAAAGGCAGTCGCAATCTAGAGCAGGCTGAAAAAGTGACTAAGGTTGGGCTAACCCGACGAACATCATTTGAGTGAAACTTTCTATATCATGATGGAATGCGATGGAAGACAACGGAAGAGAACAATTTAAAACAACCCAAGACAACGTACTCCATCCGATTGTCTATCCGATGTGTATTGATGCATGATAACAAATTGTTATTCTTGTACCATTCATTCGACAAAAATTAAATATCTCATTTCAAAATCAAACAATACAGAGTAGATATTTTTTCTATTTACAATGCGAGCTAGAAAATGAAATGACAATTTTGGATCTGCGTGGTAAAAGATATAGAGAGGAAAAACATAATCTTCCACTGGGGAAACGTTTAGATTTGAGGAAGAGTGCCAACGAAACGAGGAAAATGACGAAGGGAGAGCGCACCTTCGCGGCATGCGAAATCGCGAAAAAAGGCACCGGTCGATGCGATTGGGAAATAATTGACCAATTTGACGTTACGTGACTGGGACGTGTCTCGGGCGATAAAAGACTCGAAGTAACTCGAACCTCCGGAGAAAAATGCCGATGAAACGGGGGGGTTCTCAGGAGTAAAGACGAAAATGGGGGCAACAATCGCGCGGCGCCGCCGTGATGCGACGCCAACGGCCCTCTGCCAAAGATTTCGAAGACCGATTACGTCTACGTTATAGTATATATACTTCCTACAAATATGATCGATGTCGTTTGGCGCATTGACGCGACCGACGATGCTTCAGAACCGAGGTTAACAAACTTGTCGAATTAACGCCCGAAATCATTGGCCAATTGCGGTCTCGTGTGCCTTTTTAGGTCCAGACGGCCGCTTGATGATGCTGCGGAGCAAAATTAACTCTCAGATGGCCGCCGGATGACGAACGACGTTGACCGATGCCAATTATATGGCCAAATATTTTTCGCAAGGGCCATTAACGTGAGTCACTATATAGTACCGTCTCTCGCATCAATACACACGTGATAAGAAATGTAATGCCCTTTTACGCCATCACTTTTTATATTATGCATACAATACGCATGTTTTATAATAATAATAGCAATAACGATAATAATAATGATGATGATAACATTTATAAATGATTGAAATAATATGTCATTTTGCACTTCTCCATAATTTATACGATTGGCAAAATGTTTAAGTGCACGAATTAAAAGTCCTCGTATCCTCACGGAGTTTGTCACGATCGAGTATGTCTATAATTACCGTCTAATCAGTTCGAATAAAAGCGCAGCTGCGACGGAGATAAAATATTCGTCCGTCCATATTTTAAAAATTCTTAAAATTGAATTAACTGTCACTACTGCGTTCCGTAATTATTATCTATATATATTTTCCGCGCAGGTTTTATGCTCGACGAATAAAAAGGTTCGAAACTAGTTTGCACGCGACTGTAATAAAATTTATTTTCTCATCCGCTAGGAAATTCAACGTGATATTAATCGAGTGAACCTAAAAGTAATTTTTACTTCAGGCGAACGCGGGTCGTCCGGGTGTTTGCGATGAAATCCAAAACGAATCCCGAGCTACGCGTGGTGATTGTTCGGGATGAAACCGTTGCTAAAACGCCATTTCTTAATTCGCTCCCAAAGCAGATGTAATTTCGTCATATTTCTAGATAATTCGATCGGGTTCGTCGTGAATCAACCGACTGAGAGAGAGAGAGAGAGAGGTAGGAAAGCGGTGCCATACTGTCGTGGGGATAAATAAATTGTTGTTCCGCGTGGCCTCTATGAATGGATGAGTCACGGAAGCGCAATTTATTTTTCACAAACACTTCACCAAGAGCAAAAAGGACTCGCGAGAGTAGTCGAAAGCCTTTCAGCGCCGAAGCCAGACGGCATGATACGCGTGAATCCTCTTGAAAAAGGATTCCCCAATGAAAGTCCTTGTGCCACCGCTTCTCTTCCGCCTGCCGTCATATTCTTTTTTGTATTCAAAAGACTCCGGGCCTTTTCGGATCGATTCGAACAGTGAAGAGGCCATTACGCAGTTACATGTTTGTCGACAAAGCGTCCCAACGTGGCTCTAATCCTGTCCTCTTTCGTTCCCGTCGGAGAAAAAGAAAATGCACGATAAGACATTGTTTAAACATTTCGCAAAGACAAACAGTAAAGGCACTTTGCCACGAGTGGGGGTAAGTTCTCTGGATCTCGGATAATAACTCGGCCGAATGGTGAAGCTCATTCACCAATTCCAGTTATACGTCCAATTTCCTTTGCGCATCACTGTATTATTTCACGTTCTATAAAAAGAAACTCGACTCGTTATTACTACCTCGTGATATCTACTTCATTTCCATGACGAATTGATAAATGTGCGACGCCTCTGTACATTATCGATAATTGTGAACTGAATGACGTAGATTGGTGTGAAACAATACTGTATTCGATTCTTGGCCGAATTAATTATATCGTTAACAAACAATACTGTAACATAAACCACGGCTTAAATTAGTATTTATTTTACTTTCGTGCTTAATTCAGCTTTATTAAAACTTTCTTCAAGAAAATTAGACTGCAGGAGGCCCAACAAGAGTAGTATGGCAAGAAATTTTAGAAATATACAGAAAACAATAGGTGGAAACTTGTTCGAAGATGGACTTTAGATCAAAGGATGTGTATCTTGCCTATCATTGGTCTAGTGTTATCTATTGCTGATTTGGCAATTTCGTCTACTTCTTTTTTGTTTCTCTCCGTCCCATGTGTGACTTGTATTTTTCTCCGATGTCAGTGAGATGGTTGCTGATTCTGATCATTAGCTGGGGGTAATTCAGTAGTTCCATGTCACTTAAACGATTCCGGAATATTTAGATATCTCTTTCTGGTTTGCATTCATTGTTTCTGTTGGATTGTCTTCAATTTTCTTAGTGGATGTCCTTCGTTCTTTATTGATAGTTTTATTTCGGGAGTTCGAGAATGTCTTCGTATCTCAACTCGTAAATCAATTGAGAAATGATCCAATTCTCCCTATTATCCATTACTATCTGATCTGTGATGTACTGAGAGTTGAAGATTTTTAAACTTACATGGATTCATTTGTATAACTTACTTTGATTTCTATCATTGCGTTAATTTTACCATTACAGTGACTGGTCGATTGGCACGTTCCATTGAACGCACTGAGGAGAACAACTGTTGTCTAAAGCACGATTTGAATGATGTTGATTTATCGATACCATACAATTATGCATTACTCTATAGTTGCTTTCGCGTCGAGTACCAAAAATGTAAAATTGATTATATATGTTTATATCGAGCGCGTTCAACGTATAATGAATTACAAGCAGCGGCAAAAATGGACATTTCTAGTAAAACGTGCAACAGACGAAGTGGGCAAAAAGCATAAAAACACGTTTGATATTAGGCAATAACCCGTGCAAAATTCACAGTGTATTCGGTTTGTATCATGCGAAACCTTAACGCGCTGCTAGATACTGGCCGAGTGGCCGTTCGGTTCTCTCTCTCTCTCGATGGTTATGAACCGGTTGCGCCAATAGGTACGCCACAGGAGGGATGATAAACCGCCGGGAGTCGAAGCGGAAAAGCGACTGGGTTAGCTTCCACTGCACTCTATATACATTTCAAATATTCACACACAGACACGTATATACGCATGGTTGTCCCGAATTTATGCTAGGAAATGCACACGCACACGCAGCAGACGGAAGTTGGAACTGTACTGCCAGGGGGGTATATGGTACACGTTTCTTCCGTATGCGCTTTTGCGGCTGTACGAAAACGGCGACGTCTTGCTGGTGTGCGGATATAAATCTATGCACGATAGAGATGAATGTCGACAATGCGCGTTTAGAGAATTCAGAGCTCGGCCATTTCGTATTCTATAAATGTAAATATATTTCGCGCATCGCGTACAGATGTATAGCGGTAATATATTCCGCAAGCGCCTTTTACCGATATTCTGTGCTTTGAAAACATTCCTTACCCAAATGATGTTCACGTGTCATCTGATGGTATTTGGTTGGAGAGACAGTATACGCTGCCAAAAATAAACATTTAAGTGCAATGGATATTAATTTTTCATGACGAATACACTTTCGAATCCTTATTAATCCAAGTTTTGATGTTTTGATCGTTTATTTGTCTGTGTACCGTCATTGTATTAAGGAGGTTCGCGATTGACGATGGGAATTAATCTCTAATAAGTTCTGTCCATTAACTCATAGTCTATACTGTTCGAATCAATATTACTATTCTGAAATGCATCGTTCATTGTACGAATTATTCCTCCATTAGCGGGCCGGCGTTAGGCGATGCATATATGTACCACTCGGTTGTTACATTTGCCTTGGGTCAGTAGTGTACCGTTGGGTGCGGGTCAAAAAACCGACAAATCAAAAAACCGACACGTCAAAAAGCCGACATTCAAAAAATCGACAGTCAAAAAACCGACAGTCAAAAAACCGACGCTCAAAAAACCGACACGTCATAATACCGACAGTCAAAAAGCCGACATGTCAAAAAACCGACAGTCAAAAAGCAGACACGTCAAAAAGCCGGTATTTAAAAAACCGTCATGTCAAGAAACCGACACTCAAAAAACCGACACGTCAAGAAACCGACACTCAAAAGGTTTTTTGAATACCGACTTTTTGACGTGTCTGCTTTTTGACTGTCGGTTTTTTGACGTGTCGGCTTTTTGACTGTCGGTTTTTTGACGTGTCGGCTTTTTGAGTGTCGGTATTTTGACGTGTCGGTTTATTGAATGTCGGTTTATTGAATGTCGGTATTTTGACGTGTCGGTTTTTTGAGCGTCGGTTTTTTGACTGTCGGTTTTTTGAATGTCGGCTTTTTGACGTGTCGGTTTTTTGATTTTTTTTGATTTGTCGGTTTTTTGACCCGCACCCAAGATGTAAATCCTCCGAATAATTAGGAAAGAATACTCTGCACTAAAGTCATTTCATAAAGCTAAACTATTCATAAACAGAGTCGTATGAATAAAGACATATTCAGAGATAAAATTCGTGCAACATCCCATTGTCCATGGCATTAAAAACAATAAATTATGAAAACAAGCAGCAGCAGTTCTGTACGCTCCTCTGGGTTGGGGAGAAAAATTTCCCTAAAAAAAAAACGGTGTCTGGATGTTATTCTAGGCGTGCGCAGATACGTAATCGTAAATATAGACCTTTGCGGGAAGACCGAGGAAGAAAACAAAGGCACCGCGCTCCGTGCAGTTGGCATTGGGCAATACGTATATATACGCGGATGTATAATACTATATAACGCGGTGGCGTGCAGCGGACGCTCGCTTTTGGAATGCCTCCATTTTAGCCATCGCCCGCGAGGGAATCCCACGACAAGGTTTGCTCGCTTACGTTAAAATAACGACGCCGAAATGGCACTGGCACCGCCGGCATGGGCATCACCTATATATGCCCGGGGAGCGGTCTCGCATCAGCAGCAGCCTTGGCGCCGCCGACACTACAGCAGACACCGACCAGACAATCGGGGGACATCCATCCTCGGTCGCGCTCTCTTCATTTTGTGCGAGCCCGCCGCAGCAGCGCCATTTGCGCGTATACCTTATTGGGCACTCACGCGTGTTCGAAATTACTGGACGATGCTCTATGCGACTTTTGCCCTCGGAACACTTTTTACTCCGATGACTTCCACCCCCTTTTTCATAAGCTTTCGCAGGTTACAAGCACACGGACCCCAGGAGTTTAGAACTTTTTGAATAAACACAATAGAACTAATTTCTTATCACTATTCCATTTATCCAAACACAATTTATTTCATAGTCAAGGGAGATGCATCGATGACCCGACACCGACGAGGTTCGTCACATCTTTTTGCCGGTTTCGCGCGTCACTGTAATTACACCGCTAAGGTGAAAATGATATTATGGTTATAACATTATAGTTGCGCCTCCAAAGGAGAATTCGATTATGATTAGATACGCGAAAGTGACGGGCGGAATACTCGGCGCGACGTCTCAGCTGGGGCTTTACGTATTAATGCTCGTGGATTGGCTCGATAACCGACGGCGGCGTACGGGGGTAAGCATGTCGCAGTGTGTACTCGCTGTTGTACCCCAGTGCAGCGAAACGAGGTGCATTCGCGCAAGAAGAAGTATATATACACAAGTGATCGCCACCTCACCGCGGTAATGATCTCCATCGTCGTCGCGGTAAATTATGACCATAGCCGAGCTCAATAATTCAGATGAAATTACGTTTACCGTCACAATAACCGGGGATTACTTTTGACGCAGTGTAAACACCTTAACGAGACAACCGGGGTTATTTTTAACGAAACGATCACTTTATTCTTCCTATACCTAACCTAACAAGATCGATGGGCGAATTATGCTGCTGATTCGATGCATAGTAAATGTGTACAATACAAGCGCAGAACGCATTCATTATTCGACAGTCTGTATTTAGTCCTAGACAGATAGCAAATCACGTTGTCTTCCAATGAATTTTAAAGATGCACTGGAGATTGTGTTGACTTATTATCCGTTGCTGAAATGTTAAAGAATAATTGCTTTTAAAATTATACATCACACCAAAAAGAAAGAAATTTGTTTTTCATTATTATACAGGATAAGTTGCTGCTTTGTCCGCCATGTGGCGCTATCGAGACATCATGAATACTAGTTTTGAAATGAGCACGTAACAGAGCCTTCAAGTCTTTTAGATTCATTTTTTTGTTTTGTTTGATAAAATATCTGATACTTAATCAAGGATGTTCATGCTTCGAGCAAGCCTGCTTGAAAAGAAACTGCGGCAACCCTAGTTTCGATCCTGTCATCTCTTAGGCGTATCGTACAAGTTTCCCTCGTATTCATCGCAGTTCCTTAGGAAGCAAGGGTTCCTTGATCAGTGTCGCCGTTTCTCAATACAAGGAATCCTCGGCTTTTCAGGAGGAACGACAATGAATACGAAGATTAGTCTCTTCACTTTGAAAAAATGCCTTTTGATCTTTGTCCACTGCAAAATGGGTATTGCGGTAAATGCGCGACAATTTCGCAAAAATTCTTTGCTGTCCTCAATATAGATTTTGTTCTCACTATATATTCACTCTAGATTCACGCGTTCTGCCTTCATTTACGGCTGCGAGTGCCAATCCGAGGAAATTCGAGACACTTCGTTAGTGTGCTTTATGGCTGCAATGCAGTCAGGGGCGTTCGTTCATGAATTTTCGTTCTTTCTGACCCCAAGTGCCAATTGCAACCAAAGTTACAGTTTGTCCAAAACGCAGACTGAAACTGAACATAATATAAGCAGAAAACATATTTATTAATTTACATTTAAATTTCTAATAAATTCATTCGTGGCTCGAACACAGTTTTTTAGCGTCGCGTTATTGTGATGTATATATTTGTGGCATATTCTGTAACCTCATCGCGAATAATCTTTTTCACGCTCCATTTTTTCGCGACGTAATATAGGGAAAGATTGCATTCGATTTGAGGGTGCGCGGTTTCATAATCCTCGTATAATTCCCGCAGACGATTTATCTCAACATCACGGGGAGCCCCTCGTGTCTCCTGGGAGATGGCCGGGAAGAAGAAGAAAAAAAACGAAGAAAACGTCAACGCGCCGTAGCCTAAGCTGGGGAAAATTGGTGGTGGGTGGTAGGCAAGAACATCTCTTACGGATGAAAATTGGTGGCGAGAATTGTCCGCGAAGCTCCCTGAAGCTTTGTACTTTCATGGTCGATCGAGAGCGTTGGGATAAATCTCGCCCGCTAAGGGTGAAAAGTGGTTTTACGCGAGCGCGCGGGCGAGAGAGAAAAAAACGCGGCGACGGCATGGCATCTACAAAATTCGCCGGCGTCTAGATAAAATTACTCTTATGGGGTCGTCGAGTGGAACGATGAATTCAGTGAAATTTACTCGGTTGCACTCTCGAGTAGCAATCCGCGAGAGGGTTGCTGCTGCTACTGCTGCTCTTCTTCCTGGAGTGGCCGCGTGCGTTCCTCTCCGTGCGGCTCTGAATTTCGAAACGGTAATGAGACGAAAGCCGCGAGTGGAACTCGAGAGGCAGGGCCATAGGCGGGGGGGGGGGGGGGGGGGGGGGGCCCCGCGCGGGGGGGGCGCCCCCACCCACTGTATCGCCCGCAGCGACGGACACTGGTGGTTTAACTCGAAAAGTAATTCCGCGGAGCTCTCATTAATTACGGAGAGCTATTATGTACTTGTACCAAAGCTCCGATCCGTCCTCTAATTCTGGAAAACATCGATTAACATTAATTCAACGTAACGGGGTGATCTGTTGCCAGTGACGGGAAATTTTATGGACTTTTTCGCGCCCCGTTCATCATTGAGGATCTTTTACAGTCGCCTGCCGAGCTGCCATAAAGCGCCAGATTTCGTCGTCATTAAATCAAATTATTTGCGTGAATCGCTATTTTCGCGGGACTTAACGATGCGTAAAATGATTAGAGAAACTTTGAAAAAAACTGAATATAACGAGTCGCTCGAGCTGAATTTTTGATCTACTAGAAAGCTGAGTAGCTGCCAACGAGTTCGTCGTGAACATGAAATGCATCTGGGAACGCTTCCAAGATTCGCGGAGTTTGTTTTAATAAACGTTCGCCATTCGTTAACCTAAATCGTCCCAATAGCATCGATAATGGTCTGCAAGTACGTGGAAGCTATAGGAACTTTTACCGCTAATAGGAATTTCATGAAAGCTGCTTGAATTGGGATACTTAGCGGCCCCATTACCAGCAGTGACATCATTGGCACCTCATATAAATGTTCCATCATTAAACTTGACTTGGCAGATTTCTCGGTTCTTGTTGATGGAGTTTTGCTACATTATTCGCTGAGGGGTTTCATCCAAACTAATGCTATAGATCATCCAGTCGAAGCATTCTGACCATCCCATTATTGATATACTGACTTGCAACTGTTCCAATCGCCGGCAAAACAATCTCACGAATTTCCGGCGCATCGCGAATAAAAAGCGTCCGTTTTTCACATCGACAACAATACGATAAGTTTCCTTCGTAAGAGACCTTGCCAACTTGTAAAGTTTCGTCGCTGGGAAAAACGTTGAGTAGAGCTGGCAGTTAACGATTTTATGGCAGGCAAAACGCAGCGAGCGTGCAACAGTTCTATTCGTAACTTGGATGCTGCTGGATATGCACCGAAAACCGAATTGCAGTAACATACCTCTACGTGCATCACTAATCTAAAGTTGTTAACAACTGTCCACCGTTTGTAATTTACAGATACTGCCCCGGACGACATACGGTCGCGAGTTTTCCCCAAAAACTGCTGATGCGATAAAACGTCCTCGTATACGTCGTTAGTGAAGTTGCCATTTTAAAGCATCGTTTTTACGTAATTAGGGTAATTAGTAACAATTCCATTTAAGTTAAAGTTTGAATTCTGTTGCATTTCCATAAAAAATAACTCATTACCCAATGTTTGACTACGAGCTACAGTGTCAAGTTGTCTTCTCGTTTCCTAATTTTAAGTAAAAGTGTCTCGAATCCCTTTTCTGGGAATAGGTAACGTTCAATTATCTCGCCGTCGTTATTGCGTCGCTGGAACGTCTCAGCCTATAATGTGGATGTTGCGGTAATATTGACCCATTGCTCGCAGCGAGGAAGAAAATCCTCGTCGATCGAATGAGAGAGGAGGATGCTTCAGCGACCAAAGTCTCGGAGTTGTGCCTGGAGCACGACGATTTTCCCGTCAAAAGCCCCCATTATTCGACGTGCAGAAGCTGCTACTCCCGCCGTCGCTGCTGGAGATGCCGCCGCCGTTTGCAGCTGGAAAACGCGATAGACATTTCTTGGCACGAAAACCACCCCGCGGTGCGGCGCTTTCCTTTTTGCGGTCTCGCGCACTCGGATAACTTTGCTTTTCGCGGTCTGGGTCTCTCTCTCTCTAGCTCGCTCTCTCTTGCATTCGCGGGGGCTTTTCTTCGCCCCTCTTCAGCTCTTATTCTGCATCCAGTCCTTTCTCTGGCCTCTTCTATTACTCCCTCCATCCAGCATCTCTTTCGGCTGGAGCCTTTATTTATATGTGTTTTCCGTCGGCGGCGCGGGGTAGCCTTCAACTTCCGTGGAAACGGATCTCACGATGAAACTTTGCTTCGGCAAATGCTACAAGAAGAAAGATGCTACTTCATATTTCTGTTTGCGCCTCTGAGCCGTTTTTTCGTATAAAAGCGCGCGCACTTTTTTCTTCTCGTTCACGTATACCGAATCCGAGACCATTCATTTCCAAAATTCACTAAACCGCGGCTGAAAACATTCAGCGTGGAAATGATAGGAAATCGCTGGGAACTTGGGATCCTATTGGGTGGGCGAGACATTAGTTTTGATGGATAAAGCAACGCGTTGGTTTTCAAGGTATACTGAATGATACTCTTAGCTCATTGAAGATACTCAAACATGCGCTGTTCTATTATGTAGAACGGGACATGACTAACCGACTGATAAGCACCGTGACCTTGTGTTTCTAATATTAAAGCGACCGATCCCATGGAACATGAATGTATACAAGGATAAGAACACCGAAACTCTATCCTAAACACGTACTTCATTTTGAGTTTCTTCTTCAATAGAAACATATACCTACGTCCATTGCCTACGAAAAAAGAATGTAAATGGCGAATGTGCAAGTTGCTGACTCGACACAAGTTCTCCGACCATGAATTTTCTATGATATTAAAAAACTTTCATCCTACCAGAGTTCTTCATAAATGTAGTCCCGAGTCCAATCTTTCTTTCAAATATTTCTTGAATAATTCATTCAGAAAATTATTTATAATCCAAATGATACTTTATACGAAGGATTTAGAATTTCGTTTCTGAATTAATTCTAACCAGCATCTTTGGACTTTAATCGAAATGAAGCGTAATTTAATTAATTTTCCCATCCTGCCAATTCTGGAAACGAGGAGCGTTGACAAGCTCTTATATATAAAGTATTTCGAGTATAATTTTATCAACGTGGGGTTTCCACATTTCTTTGTAAATTCCCTACAACGACGTACATACAAAGCACATTGTTCGCGCTTCATCTACTATTTCATACGGTTTTGCACTTTCCCACCCGGATTGGGCTATATGATTCTCCCCTGTGATAATTAGCACGCCAGGTGTGCGAAGCCCCACACGGGACCTCAGCGTCGTGCTCTTCAGACAGACGACATATGGCACCTCCTCCTCTCTTGCGCGAGTGTCCGGAGCCTTCGTCCAATTGATCGTCTTTTTATTAGTTGCAGCAACATGTTCAGGAGGTCTGTCTTGTGCCGAGATCGATCGGGGCTCCGCCTTGCGCACTTATTACTTGGATTTCGACGAGTTTGTTCCCCAGAGAGCGACAAAAAGTCGTTGTCCCGGGCACTACTGGGCGTTGTAATCACATGTTTATTTGAAAAGGTCTTTCTGATAGAAAAGAAATTGATTGTTGCCGTGTAATCGGTTTCATTTTCTGTCGGAGGAGGGACCGCATTGTCACCATTTGCTGCGGCAAATAACGCAGAAAAATTATATATTAAAGCTATGAAAGTAAAGTTATGAATTTGGTCACTATAAAAGAAAAGTGTACCCTCTATATGTCTTCATCAAATGTTCCGCACCCTACGGAATCTGTGCTGAATCGTAAGGAATGAAAGGTTTATATTGATCGATGTTTTTACTTAAAACGACAAATTTAAAATAAAAAAAAAGAATATTATATAACGGCCAAAACATGTACATTACGGTAACACAGCCTGTGTGCTCTGCTGATAGGTAATGTGATATTTTTTCCACAAGGTTTGCGTTGAAAATATTTTCACAGAGATTTTCTTTTCAGGGAATCCGATATTTCCTTTAACGGAACGCATTAAAACTAAAAAAGCATCGAACGCAAAGCAGATTTTACGATACACCCTGTAAAATGAAATCGCATATAAAAATATACTATTTATTATAACTGTACTGAACTTGCTGAAAGTAATCTTATTTATTATATGCAATAATATTATAATTATACCCGTGTAGAGATATGCTAAAAGCCTTTAAAAAATTACAGCCGATATGTTGTTAGTTTTTATACACTACTCCTATAGGATCTTTGTGTTTTCCTCATATCTGTAAGCTGTCTCTCTCTTCTTAAGTCTTTAAATAATTTCCGTGTTTGTTCCATTTTGTTTACCTTTATGTCGAAAGAATTTAACGTAACTTATAAAAATTGTAAACAAGTTTGTTTAGTTTCTTTTTGGTTCAGTCCAAAAATCGTGCTAGAAAACAATGGCTATATAGCAGTCGGAGAATGGACCAATAGTGGTATGGCAACGCAATGTGCATTCAACACACATTCCAGTTACGGTGTATTATCAAGAGAGGTATCAAATACGCACAATGTTTCCATTGAAGTTGAAGTTAAAATTGCGAAAAGCCGAAGGAGACCTTGGAGGCCGCTCTAAAGCTGTAAGATCGGCAAGTAGGTCGATATACGAAGCGCACGCAAAGCGTCAGCTGCACGTGCTTTGGAAAAGGGCATTCTTGCAAACTGCGAGAGAGAAGAATGGGCGGCACTGTGCGTGCAGACGTGCGATACGCAGGTCTGAAAATAAAGCGCCAATTATTTTGCGCCTTTAACCGTTCACGTATACACATGTGATGAAAAATCATATATATAATACATGCGTACACACATGTACGCAGACTGGCCGACGTTTATTGTTTAGACGCGGTAAAACAGGAAAAGGACGAGGACTGACTCAGGGTCAATTGTGGAGTTAATGATTTCAACTGGAATCTCGTTACCGTATGCAAAACCTAACTTATTGTTGCCTTTCCTTTTGTGTAACCTGTTTTGGAGAAAAAAAAGAAATGAAAAGGTTTTACGCACATCTTAAAAAGCTGATAAAAATCTTTGCTTGAATGGACATTTCTCTCTAACGCACTGCCACGGCCATTATACGAATTTCCTCGCGGCTACAAGAGTCAAGTTCACGACGTGGCACTAATAGACCGGTATCCAAGTGGGAGACCATATTTGTCTTTTGGTACCGTTGCAAATTCGCGTTTCGCTTGTGTCTCGTCGGGATTCGCGATTAACAGATATACACGTCGTGTGGGAACGTCAACATAATGGCATATTTGTTCTATTTTTGACAGCCCTTAGGTATTCTACATTTATTCATTAGATTGTTTGATCAACTGTTATTGATTTCCTATTAAGCCTGGAATTTTATCATTAGGGATATTATTTATTTATTTTTATATTGTATTTGAACACCTTTGGACCAAAACATGGCCCAAATATGACCACTATCCCCTATATACGTACAGGGATCTGGAAAAATGTAGATCCAAACGTTCCAAAATTAATCTTGAATCACTTAACGGTGATATATTTTACATTTATTCGGAAATATCTCGCTCTTGAATGGAGAAAATATGTTTTTTGATCATCAATGTCCTGTACGTAGCAATGAAATAATAATGATCATGATTGTTAGATGTGGATCATTCCTATGATGCAAGCAAAGTAATTTTGAACATAGACATAATAAATAACCGAGAGTTCTAAAATGAATATCATAATATATTATTATGTTATTATACAGCCCAGTACTTTATCATCGGGTCTATCATATATTATTAATATTTTATTTCTACCTGGGCGGCTGCGGGCGATACGTACCGAGAAGTATGTGAGGAATGTCAATCTCGAAAAGATTTGACGTAACGACGATAAAATGCAAATTATGCGCGACCTTCGAGTGAAAGTAAAGTGGCATCCCATTAAATCGACATAGTACATCTATAACATCTATCTCTTCCCCCCCTCTCTCTCTCTGCCTCTCACTCACTCTCGTCAACTCATCCATTTAAGATCGACTATATTCCGTATACCAGATGCGGTACACGAGCGTTCAATAACAACGTCTGTCGCCGAGAATGAAATCGAGGATCGGGATCGATATTCAATTTAACGATCCGATCGCGGAGAAAATGCTGCGGAAAAACACTATCGTACACACGTCGGGCACGGAGGACTCCTTTTTTGCCAAAGGGTTTGACGTGTATAACGACGAGAAAATGCAAATCTCGGCGACCTTCCGTTCTGCCGCTGCGTAATGTATGGGTGGAGAGATCCTGCGGGGAGATCCTAATGAGGGGCGCGGTCAATTAGCCTGCGGATATCGGGGCAACCTTCGCGATAGTCTATGGCGATGCGCGTACACCCGGCACCGAAGAAGACGACTGAAAGGTGGAGTCAGAATGCTAATCGCGCGAATTTTCATTCAGACGAACCGGCTATATTCCATCTTGACTGAAAATTCACGAACGACGACGAAGAAGAAGAAGAAGACTACGGTAGGTGGAGGTATGTGCTATAGATCTCGGAGAAATTGAAATTAATCGCTCGCCCGATTGAACCCACAAGCTCCCGTGACCCCTTATAGTCGGACGCTTCTTAAAAGCGAGTTTAGCGAGTTAATCGTCGCACTGCGGGCAGAAGTTCAATTTGCGAGATTCAAAATCCGGCAAATCGCTGCCTTTTTCACGAGTGGAAAATTATTCATTTATCTTGATGATAAGGTGGCAGAAGTCGGAAGAGAATCACTAAACTGTTGTCGCGGAATTTCGTATAAATGATGATGGTGAATTGATTGTTCTCTCCATCATCAAGAAGTTGCGCGACGTAACATTCAAACGAATGAAAATTGTTATTAGGATGGCTCGTTCCATACATGTACAGACATTCTGAGACATTCTGGGGAAATTCTAAGGCATTCCATTCGCATTACGTGGGATTAAGAAATGTATGATGAAACATAAATTGGTTCTAATTCTATTTTTGGTCAGGAGAGGATTTCACCGCACAGGTGGTCCATTCAGAAACTGCAGCCTGACATTCATATGTACATTGTTGTTAGCAATTCGTAACTATACTGCAATAATAACAAATAAAATTGCAGCATTAAATAAAATGTTTCTGCGCAAAATAAACTCCCATTTTTTATCGCACGATCGTTTTAAATCATCCGATTTCGTGTCTGGATTAGACATTATATGAATTCACGGCATATACGTGGAAAACCACAGATGATCATGACTTAACGTGATTGATCATGAAAGTATATTTTATTTACATATTTTTATACTAGATGTATATCAAATTTGCTTCATGATTTATCACGGCCAATTATGGTCATTCGTTTCGTCCAATTCACTCGAGCACTATTAATCGTCCAAAAATGAAACGGATATCGGGGGAAAAGTTTTTCCGGATTTAAAAGCGAGCAAGTGCCAAACAGTCGAATGATTGGGAATTTTTTTTTTGTTCGCTCCGCGTAATTAACGACGCGCTATTCGTCGCTATTGGATTTTCGACGTCCGGATCGAATAGTAGAGGAAAAATTGCTCGGAGCTTTTCCAACTCGTCCCCGAAAGTAGCGGGTGTAAGCGACGCTGCAAAATCGGGATATACGAATTCATTCGCCTTTCTTATTGGCTCACTCGGCTCGATCCGACCACGCGAATATTTTCCCGAGCGTATATACTCGAACTGCTGCAATTGTTCGATGTCTACTTGACATTCTAGCGGCTTGCCGCATTGAGCCTCGTGACGTCAATCATTGGAAAACGCGAAAAAAAGAGGTTATACCACAAAAACCACAGCTTATATATATATATATATAGTACACGCGCGAAAATTTAAACGTCGACGATTTCCAGCATCACCCATGCTGCCACTTTGAGAATATTTGATTTTCATTAATGTTGCTAATGAAGTTATACGATTTATCAAAAAAAAAAAAAAATACCAATAATTCTGAGTGTTAATAAAACTTATAATAAAAACTAAACTTAGGAATGATATGACAAAAGTTTACTGTACAAAGGTTCACTGAAAAAAATGTATTATTTTCAAGTAAATATTTGCTTGATTAAGAAAAGATTTTCTTGAATTAAGTAAGATTTACTAAAAACAAGGAAACATTTTCTTAATTCAAGTAAATATTTACTTGAAAATCAGAAATTTTTTTTTTCAGTGTTGGAGATCAATTATTTTGTACTTAATTTTTATAAAAATTATAATTTTATAATTGGTTATAAAAATTTATGGATTGGAATGAATAAAAATTGATTTCTTCATGATTTTATTTTCAGTGCATTGAAATTACAAAAGTAATTGTTCAGACATGAACATCATTGACATTTTATTTTTGTAATTGTGTTCACTGCAATTAGTATTGGGACTATAAGTTTATTTTAGAATTGTTCAGCTTTTCCGCTGAAAATTGATCATAAATCGTAACAGAGACGAAATAATGAACATTTTTCATATTTACATAAAATTATTTGAAAACTGACACGAGTAATTTAAAAAGACTTAATTAATACTCTTCTGATATACAAAATTGATTTATCTTTCAAAAAAAAAATACCGTTGCATTTTCAATTTTTAAGCCTCTTTACATTTCGTAAATAGCTCATATATCGTTTACTATACGGAAAAGGCAAATCGTCGTCATTATTAAAGAAGCATGCTCATTACGCGCAAACGTGTTTCAAAGTTTGCCAGTGGCACTGAATGCAACATAACCTTCATGTCAAAAACGTATAATTTATTTGGCGGTCATACGTAATGACGTGTTATTTTCAAACTATACGGTTTAGGCTTTTATAGTATAACGCGCGGAATTATGAAATGAAAATTATGAAATATAGACATATTTCATAATAGACATTGTATCTTCACGCAAGTGAAATTTTCTGTTGGCGGAAAATTGTTGTTATACGAGTTAAGTTTTATTCAGCAGCTAACACAATTAAGCATTGTCTCAATCGTTTCTTTTAAAACTTACATTTAAATTGGGTTGATTGAATTTTTTTTATGCAAAATTTTAAACACTCTACGCGATTTACCAAGTGTTAAAAATATTCTAATGGCGTTTTATTATTAAATTGTTAATTAATATGATTAAAATAATAAATTAACAGTATTTCATGATTTGCCTAGGTGAACTTTTCAACAGGAATAAGTGATGTGTGGGTGTTAACGATTACTTTACTACCTCCAATATTTCTTTAACATTCTTTTCTCAGTATTTCAATTTCTACTCTGAAGAAGCGGGAATTGTGAAAAAAAAACACCTGGAGAAATACTATATATAGTATTTCCATAGTATTACTTCGAACCTTACAAAGCAAAGTTCTTTTATTAAAGGCCTTTGGTTCTTGGCTTAAGTGAATGAAATTTATCTTCACATTGATCGGAGTATACATTGCATAAATTAACTACCACGCTTTGCAGTATACACTGTTTTGTAAATTTAATTACTAAATTTGATTAAATTCATAAACATTCTAGAAATTTCTAGAACTATTCTGATGTAATGAGTATTGTTGTACAGTACAAATAGCTAATAATGTAAAGAGCTCTTTTTCCTAGGAATAGTGTATTTTGGGTGGAAATCCTCCGAGTATACAATTCCTTTTATTGAGTTCTTTGAAGGTTAAATTTAACCGCCTCTGATGGGGACAGGGATTGCGACTAAATGTAAGGTCTAATAGAGGAACTCAATTACAGAAATTGTACTCGATGGTTGTTTTTCCAGTAAAAATAAACAATAACTAATTGTTGTCTGACCGAACAAGAATAGACTTTTACTTTGTGCGAAATTCGGCCTTTTCACGAATGAGCGTTTCAGTGCGCCTGAAGTTCAATATTTAAAGTTGAAATAATTATAGTAACGTGGAAATTTCAAGGAAAAACGAAACTTAATAATGCTTTTCAGTTATGTTTTTCAAATCAATTTGGAATACCAAACCATGATACAGGAACGTTTTAAAGATTTAATTTATAATTTATAGTTATTTGCCAATAACTATACAGTTCGTCCTCGCTAACTTAGAACATAAGGTTGTCAAGGGAAAATGTCCGAAACGTTGCCCTATATTTAATAAACAGAGACACCGATAAAAATCGACAACCTGTTGCACGAACTGATAGGGAAAGGTCGCGTTAAATATATTCGTAATTTATCGCTATAGTCAGGAGCCTCATCGGTATCGGCTGGATTATTTTTTGACTCGTGGACTATTTTTTTACAGCTTAAACGTAAATTGATAAACAGTAAAAATCTTATTGAATTCTCTTAAGGGTATTTCATGTTCCATCTCTAAAAGCTGTTACGGAATCCTATATTTTGATATACACAAATCTAGTATTCATTAGGTTTTAGGATTAGATCAATTCCATTGTTAAGATCAACGAAAATTATACAAAATAGTTGTTGCATACCTAAGGAATTGATCGAAGTAAAAGTAAACAAATAACAGACATATATTTTTTATGATTTTCGTTGAACCAACGTTTCAAACTTTAGCATCATGGAAAATATCGGAAAAATTTAAATCAGAGATGATATTTTAATTAATTAATTAGTTTCGAAACTCTGAAATTTATAAACAACAAATTTGTTGTCGATTCAAACTTTTAAAGCTATTTCGGATTTATCGACGTGAAATCAACATGATACAGTTTTTAACCGTCCTCTTTCTTTTTAAACTTTAATTTACTTCAGCAGATTTCTCCTACTTCAACTGCTTACCAAATGTTCGCTTTACCAATTGAAAGTTGTTAATATTTCTTCAAAGTAAAACACCCTATATATATACTTATCGGTTAACAGCATTATCTGAAAACGACGTTGCTGATGATCAAAACGTCCGACGAAAATCATAAAAAAAATATACGCCTGTTTTTGTTTATTTGTCTTCCTAAAATGATCAAAACCATTATTTTGCTTGCTTTCTGCATTCCTTGCGTTAAGAGAGCAAATTTAAATAGAATATTCTTTAAAAGTATCTTTTTTCATTCGATTTTGTCTTCTTCGTGCTTAAGAAATGCAGAAAACAAAGGATATCATATGTTTTTGAACACTTCAGGATGGGTATATAAACAAATAACCGACGTATTTTTTTAGGATTTTTTTGAAGATATATGGTTAAATTCATTCTCCTATAAGTATACCTTCCTCAAGAACATTAACGGAAATAATAGATGTTTTTTAAGACATCCGTATATGCACTCATTTTGCAGATTTTTTACATTTATTACATCATATGCATCATCTATGATTCGATAAGGACTTTCATTCAGAATTGCTCAAGTTCAGCATTATGTATAGGAAAGGAGTAAAGGTCCACAGAATGTCAATATGGGACATTCAACAAAAGCCTGAGTCGAGCGAAGGTGGCCGGTACTCGCTAAGTAGAGCATGAAGCATAAGTCCACGATCGGTAAGAAGCCGGTTTACGTGTCGCAAAACTCGCCTACGCTCGCACATGCTACACACACACACACACACAGAAGCGCGCAAATACACGCAATCAGACATGTATATAGCAACCTTTAGAGAGGTTTGTCGCGAAAGGTCTCTCAGGAGAAAAACGGCCCTTAACTGCAGGACGAATTATGGACACTGAGGCATCGAGAAGTATATTATCTTCTTTCTTACGCGAGGAATCTTTAGCGCAATTGAAATCGTGAAATGTGGCTAGCATTCATTAATTTAAATAAAAAACTCGCGCATTTACATTGAACTTTCAGATCGTGCCGCAACGAACAATGCGCTACAGTATCTTGGGTGGGACGCGATGACCGAATCCCCCGGGGAGAAACATCTTGAATCGGCGAAGGCGCTTTTAACAATTAATCCATAAGTTTCCATTCTTCGGAACAAGAATTCGTTATTCAAGACTCGGCGAGTGGGAGCGATGTCCCCGCTTTATCGCGAGTATAATATCGTCGAACGCTGCATTATTTTATAGCAGCAAATTGAATTTCGTAAAGAATTAAAAGCCTTCGCCATTCTCCGATCGTAAAAATCTTTTCACATCGGAAAGACAGTAGACTCGTTGTGTTGGTGAGAAACAAAGCTTCTCTCTGAATACGCAAAACGCGAAATAGCGAGAGAGCAGAGATATAGGTATAGGGGGACACAGAGAGGAAGGAGAGAGAGAGAGAGAGAACAAAGCAAAGAAAGCTTCAATCTCTTCTTTCATTAACTGAAAAGAGAAAGGGGCAGCGAGCGAAAAAGTAAAAGCGAAAAAAAAAGAGAAGCCACGGACGGGGACGATGGAGAGGAGGCGATGGAAAAATGCAAGGCCAGATACGGTGTATTATTGACCAGCTATGTTGGATGAGCGCAAGAGAAAGAGAAAGAGAAGGAAAGAGTTCACAATTTGTTCTCGGCGAACGATTCCAGTCTACTTGCTTTGTGTGGTTAATGCAGGATTAAGGGCGTATCGAATCTCCACGGGACGCAATACCAGTTGGCGTGCTTACGTGTATTTTTGTGCGAAAGTGCGTTTGCCATCACCGTTCGTGACGAGCTGCAGGTCGCAAAGGGTAGATGGATACGCCGATTCGATTTTCTGATAGTGTTCCTTTTGCATATTTATAAATGCCATTACGATAAGCGTGTAATTTCTACATCAGAGAATGTTTTGGGCATGGCCGATTTTTGATTATATATATATAAAAGTTTTTCCGCGCGATTCTCACGTTTCGTAAAGTCTTTTGTTTCAAACAGAATACCAGTAGCATGGAAAAAAACTATTTTCATCAAGTATAGAATTTGGTTAGAAAGTTTTTTTTTTGTTTTAATTCGTGGCTTACAATTGAAAGATTTCCAACCTTTGGCAAGATCGCATTCCAGGGATTGGAAAACAAAGAAGGATTTTTAATTGAGAAGGTGGGGGACTGAATACATTCCATTTCATTCATATTTCAGAAATACCATTGGATTCGTTCAAGTTCGTTTATTTGCCTGACATTTTGTCATTGTTGAAAGTTTCGTTTCGTTTCATTGCTATTTTTTTTTTTTTTTTTTTTTGGATAGTACAATTTAAATCTTATTGTTTTATCCGACTTTTAATTTCAATGGGTTTATTCATTGTTTCTGTTCATTATTTAACAGATCCCGTTCATTTTTTACCGTATTGTCCGATTATAGTAAATTTTGATAGTCATTTTTTTTATGATCAAAGTATGGACATAAAACCTTGTTAAAAGCAAAAATTACACAATCCGGTAAAATTGTAATTATTTAGTACAAAGGCGTCCTCTTTCCCAGGGACTTACTCACAAGAAGCCATGAAGAGAAATTTGAAGTGTATACTGTTTTTTGTTTATTTTTTTTTTTTTCTTTTTTAGAAGAAACGTCAGATCATTTTTTTGAACTACTTTTAGTGCTATACCTTCCGTCTCGGCATTGCCTTTTTACCGTGCTAGATACGTACTTGATTTTTCACGCTCTTTTCTCAGGATTCTCTTAAGGCTTAAGGTTTACGGTCGTGTAAGGCTTCGAAGTCCCTTTGGCTCTCAGCGCACGTGCCGGCACGTGCTGGCAGTCGACGATACAAGAATTTCGCGATATGACATCTCGAATATTGCTAACCCGTATCACTCGTGAGGAAGACTCGCTCGGACATACGGTTTCCATGTTCCCGGAGAGCCGTGTCGGATCCTCCCACACATCTATATATGTATACGTACGAGTGCATCAGACAAAAAGATTTTCGTGATTCTCTGCGGTCGGCCTGCGAGAATAGCGCCGACCATCGCTCAGCCTTTTCTTCGACACACACTCGAATTCGATTCGGCAGATGTCGAACACGTTGCTTTATATGGACGCTGAGGATGTGGCATTACCATGTGCGTGCGTGTATGCGTGCGAGCTCTGAACTCGCAGCTGCTTTCCCTAAACCTACTCTCTTCTACCTTTCCCTTCCGGGCCTTAATTATACATGCGATCCTTGTAACGCTTTTCATTCGTATTCCCGCTATTCTGGCACTGGTCCCGTTTGCCGAGGCGCCTTTCCGACGAAATTATCAAATTGTTTGCTGCACACGTGGGAACCGAACGTACGAATGATCGGTGAATGTGTGAACATTGTGATTTCGCTAGTGAATTGATGTCGGAAGTCCTTTGAAAACATTGAATCGTATGGCTCATCTACTATTAATCATAACCGTCATCCGTATGCCTCGCGTCAATGATGGGGAAGAGAAAAAAATGTCAATTCAGCTACCTATATTTCTGTTGTCCCGCATGTGCTTTTACCTGGCTCAGACCCTCCGTGGTATATTTGATGAATAAATGTGTTTACCTTATGATCAAGGAGATATCATCATTATCTAACACATTTAAAAAAAAAAACTCTTTTAAAATGTTCGTGGCCAGAAATAGATTAAAACTAAAAATCTAAAAATGAAACAAATATTTGCCCTTCACTTCGTGATCTACAAACGTGTATCGTGTAAGCAATCGGCAATAGAACTGACGCTTGAACTGGGGATATTTTTTTTTCTCGATGTGTATATAGTTTGCAATATAGACGGATTTCTAGGAAAAGGTTATCTCGGCGCATACCTGTCTCGGACCCCTGGTCGCTTTTATGGCCGTCGCGCCTATACCGTTAGGGCTGTGCTTTTTTATAACGAAACAAGAGAGAACTCCGTTTCGAGATTCAGCAATGTTGTTTTTGGAAAACTGATAAGAATCGAAGTATAAGTGTAAATTTATATTAGCTACAGAGAAATGATTGTTCAATGCGATCCATTGTTGAATTAAATCCATTTTTTTAACCTGCCCATTGTCACGTTTTTCTCTATATACTATAGAGTGAAAATGTCTTGCTATAAATATATTGCCGTTTTAAATCGTGAGCATAAATTCACGCGTGAACGCTTCAACGGGAATGAAAATTCGAGTCGACCTGTCCTTTTCGGCGGCGAATCCAGAAAGACGCTCATCCAGAAGAGGTTTATTCGATATTCCGCTCGCGAACACAGAGATGTCCCCGTACGAGAGTTCCAATCCCACCCGAATTGACTGCCTATGCCAAAGCCACATATCGCCACGAACACCGGCTTGCACACGCACGCTTCGACCTGGCCCAGTTCCTTTTCATCTTTTTCTCCACGGAATGTCTCGGCGGTCTTTCTCTTTCTGATTTCTCTATTATGTCCTCTGTCCTCCCCTCGTTCTTTTCTACTCCCCTCCCCCCTTCTCTCTCTTTGCATTTATCCACCCCGCACGAAGTCTGTTTCGCCTTTTCGCCCCTGCCTTTTGGATCGCTTCATTTTTTTTCTCTCTTCCGGACATTT
Organism: Trichopria nigra; assembly: GCA_030522945.1. Classification (NCBI taxonomy): domain Eukaryota; kingdom Metazoa; phylum Arthropoda; class Insecta; order Hymenoptera; family Diapriidae; genus Trichopria; species Trichopria nigra. The sequence goes on from JAPYZR010002094.1 coordinate 26,242, forward strand.
TCATCTTTCTTCCCATGACTCGAATTTTTTATCGAATCCCCGCCACTCGATAATTTCGATTCCTCGCGCGTGTATCGAGATGAAATTCAATTTTACTCGCTCGTGCAGTTCGACTTTATATACTTTTATGGGTCGTCTGTATTTGGATGATGTCTCTCGAAAATGCAGTATGTTAAAAATACCGAGGGTAACAGCATTCAATCTTATCACTGTTGTTGACCCTCATCTGTTGTCCTAATCACACTACGTCATAGATTGTAAATAAGACAAGCTTGTCCTAGCAGTGCTTTCGGGCATCTATACCTATTATGGTCATGTTCGGTGACAGGTGGGTTTAAAGTAGAATGGAATTCCGGTTCAACAGGTTTGAGGATCTAACACTCGACTAGTTTTGTTGATCTGAACATATTGTTTTCTAGATTAGATACTACCGTTCCAGTTATTTACTAGTTATCTATCGCTATAGTTTATAAAATATTTATGTTGATGGCGCCTTACAGAAAAATTTAACATCACCGAAGTCAAGGATCTTGGATTTTCCGTGTTCAATCCGCAATGTTGAAATTTGAAAATCCGACGCTGGATTTTGATCCAAATTAATGTTTTTGTGAAAGTATGGTCATAAAATAAATGCAACTTCTAGTCGCATAGGTAAATGAAAAAAATTTCCAGACCATTATAGCGATAAACTCGTAATAGGTAAAGTTATGATTTCAAAATGTTACAACAATTGAGTTAAAACGCAAGCGACTGAAAATGGGAAAAGGAGTCACGTATTCAAGTAGAAATTGTTTCCCCGTATTATGGCTGGTTCTTCACGGCGAAACTACGAGGAGCTTTTGGCTGGTGGATGTGACTAGCGCTCACTAATTTCACCGTTTACAACATGAATATTGCAAGATGGAGGCGAAACAAAAGCAATCGAGCTAAGCAAGTCTAATACATAGATATACGCATGTACAAGTAGCACATCGTCACGTTAATTCCGAAATGAGCATGTTCTTGGTGCATCGAACGACAGAAAATGATGTAAATTATTCAATTGTTCCGGAGATACGTATACGGAGTGTCAACGGAAAATAAATACACGTTCAAAACGCGTATATGTATACGATTAGTTAGGATGTATAATCGAATTACAAACACTTGACGTCCCACGACGAGAGCGGTTGCATTGTTATAAAACCTGCAGCCTCTTATCTTTCGGATCAGGACTCCCTTCAGTGAAAATGTTAGAGGTCAAAGGGTGAAAAAGAAGGATTAATTAAATTGGTACACGCGGGGATTCTGTCAATTTGTTTTTTTTCTCAATCGGAGATTTTACACGTTATTCGAGTCGCAAGTCATCGTGACGTGAATCTAATGCTCGATTTAATATTATCCTGTCACGCCGATAATCTTGTGCATTGTTTACATATAACTGTCAGGTATAGAAGTATTAAAATAAATAATCATGAAAATATTTTCTTTTGTTTCAGGTAAGTCACGGCTTCTTCTCTCACACTTTCGATGACGATGCATTATTTCGGTCGTAAGTTTTTCTCACCAACTTTTCAAAACAGTCGCTTATAAAACTTTATAAATGATGTAAAATAGGTAACAAAATTTAACCGGTGGAAAAAAACTAATAACAAAATTTCAATCATCGTAGAGAAAAAAGTAACGAATATTTAGAAAAAATAAAATGTAACCGAGTAATTAGAACGGCTTAATTGGTTTTTTGGATGTTTGCGGTCGGCGCGGGAAATTCATTAAAGCATTTTGTTTGTTCCAGTTAATCGAATATCGATAGTTACCTTTCGCTATCGGAACATTTAATTTGTTTCTCGATTATTTCCGCTCTTCAAATATTTGCCAAAGTGCTCTGCCTCCAATGCATATTTGCCGAAAGCCGATAAATAATATTCATTTGAAAAGGGATATTTTATAGTATATTCCGATAGGCTAAACATGTGGAGTACATGTATTTCAAAATTTTACAAGTTTCAATAAATATTGCACGGGAAGACTGAAATTTTCATTGATTTTAAACTAGACGACCCGAGAAGAAAGGTTATTGACGATTTTGCCTATTGGTGATTTTTTGTTTTTCTTCTTGAATACAATAATTAATTTTTATGTAAAATTAATTGATTTTAAGATAATGCATGAATTTCAACTTCAAAAAATCATAACTATTTAATCCTGGAATTAAATCAATTCGAGGCATATTAACTAATTAAAAAAAATAAATTAATAAACAAGACAGAAATAAATGCAGTAATAATAATATGCTAGTTGTAAAATACACACAGAAACGATTTCCACAAAAAAAAAAAATCACAAAAAAGACCTGAAAAAATATATGTTTAAATATATGAAAAATATTGTTAAAATTATGAGGCACGTAAAAATGAATAAAAAACAGAAGAGGTCATTAACAACAGTATAGCAAATAATTTATGAACTTTTAGGCCATAAATTATTAACGAAGATTAATTGAGTTTTTATCATTTAATAAGTCCTTTTAAATGAACTTTTTTCAGATATCTCAGAATTTTTGTATTCATCCAAATTTTTATTCATTTGATGTTTTTGTAATTTTACGATCACGGGATAATACAAAATCAAAATCGACATGGAAAATTAACAAAAATTCTTGTTATTCTGCTTAGGAAAATTGGGATACTAATGTGTGGATTACGAATCTAAATTAGGATTTTGAAAATTAAAAAAAAAATTACGTTCTTTCGCGTCGTCAAATAATTTTCGCGTTCTATGACAAAGTTTTTAAGTTTAGAAAAATCTTGACGGTTGTATCCTTGAAATTGATTAGAATTCGTGGAATTATAAGACTCATTGTAATTATAATGGCTCATAGTTTACATTATATCTCACACCATATAGTCAGGATGCTCGAGTTTGTTCCATTCTTTTCCTTTTTTTTTTTTTTTTTTTTTTTTTTTTTTTTTTTTTTTTTTTTTTTTTTTTTTTTTTTTTTTTTTTTTTTTTTTTTTTTTTTTTTTTTTTTTCAATCTCAGGAATTCTAAAGGACTTTTCTTTTTAAACTATCGTAGTTTTTAGAACTTGTTGGAATTCAAATATTTTTTTTTTAATTTTATTATCAGATAAGAATTCTGAACTTTATTCAATGTCCTCGACTAAAAAAAAATATTTGGATTTCCTAATAGCGTTTAATTCCATGGTTCTTAAAAATGCTTATGCTAAATTTCAAAATCTTGGCGAATGATATATATGAGCCTGTTATTTGTTTATTTTCTATCAAAATGATAAAATATATTATTTCCCTTGTTCTCTACATTTCTTATATATATACACACAAAGAAAATAAAATTTCATGAAAATAAAAAATATTTGGCCAATATTTTTTATAATTTTCGTTACACTACAAAGTTTCGAAATTCGTCAACAATATCTTCCATTCTTTGAGTTTTTAGGATGTACCCAGGTTTCATATTTTAATCTCAGAATTTTCAATAATCGTAAAATTATTTTACTTAATCAATCAACCAAGTACCTTCCAGTTTATAAGAATACCAAAAAAATTCCATGTTCCCTATAGTAGAAAATAAGACCAGTTTTATGGTAATTTTTTCTGGACCCCGTTACTTTTAAAATAAAGGCCAGAAAAATTGGGCGGAAACTCTGGTGTCATTTTCTACTACGGTTTTTAAGTTTTTGAAGTGTGTGCAATAAGTTATATATTTTTTTAAAGATTCTTCAGAAATTGTTAAAAACCATTAAATTTTTAACTGCAGACATTCAACTTTTATAAGAATCGAAATTTTAAATTTCGAAAATTCACCTAAAAATAAATTTCATTTACCCCCACAAATCACAACCAACTCCAACAACGCCAACAGAAATGCAGCAGGTCATAAACGCGAAATCTTTTTAAAATATCTGAGCTTACATCCGAATGAAAACTGTCCTGAATTTAAGATAAGCATTTACGCAGTAGACATGACGAATGTTTAGCTCAATGTTGCGCGACGTTTGGAAAATGTAAACAGCACTTTTCGCGGATGAAATATGAAATAGTCAGAGATCGTCGCCAGAGGGAGGAGGGTTCATCCGGGTCATGATGGGTGCGAATTCGCCAGGCTCTCCCCGACGGCCAAAGGGGTTGCCCCGCGAGACGACTATATATATATATATATATATACAGGTGTAACGCGCATGTTGGCTGCTTTTATTCGCATTCGTAATTCCCTTCTTTCAAAGAACTCGTAAAAGCGCCCGGCCTCTTAACGACTATAAGCAGTCGAACGGATTGCTTTTCCCCGTAAAGTTTCAAGTGCTTTGCGATAACCATTTCTCGCCGCGCGCGACGTATAGAGGACTCGAAACTGATGGAGAACCTTGCGGACTATTCGTTTCGCATTACGAGCACTATTCCTTTTTGTCCCTCGCGCGCGTAAAACAGTTTCGATTATCCCGCAAGGTCGTCGATCGTTTTACCTTTTCCGCGCAATGGTACTACTCGGCTCCCTCTCTTTATCTCTCTCTCTCTCTCTCCCTTATCTATGCCCCCTCTCCTGGCAGCACCACCGTCTGTTCTCTCTCTCTATCTCTAGGGCCTGCTCATTTTCTATTTGCACGGTAATCCGATCTCGAAATAAGAGTGCTGCTGCTATAAAATGCGCATTTTATGACGGGGATCACACTTTGGTGCGATGAAGCCTATTTTAACGATATTGCATGATTTATTTTCTATTCCGGCGCCTGAAGCGTCGACCCGATTAAACTAAGTGATTATTAAACTCGCTAAAGGGTTTAAGAATTCATGGGGATGGCTACATGAGAGGGGGACGAAAGGCAGGAAACTGATCCCTTATTGCTCCTTACGTAATGCGTATAAGGTTTTCCGCCGTGTCATTGCACGGAATTTTGATACGATAAAAATTAATTAACCTGTGAGGTGAATTACCAGTAATCCGATCTCATAAAAAAAGTTATTGGACAATCCTAAAAATCGCGACTCGCATCTCAATTTTGAAAGGTCAAAGGGGCTAATTGTTTCGAAAAATGTAGTCCAACGATTGTATTCTGATTTTCTCGATTGTTTGATTGTGGTATATAGCAGTCCTAAACTATCGAACCACCATGCAGCTTCAACTGCAGAGCACCCCTGCTGCGAGGAGCAAAAGTTTAGGGAGAGTGTAAGGAGGTAGGTCCCTGGCCGATTGTTACTTCACCGCGCGGCTTCTTCTATTTTTAGCGTTCTGACAATAGGCCTGCTGTTTTCCGATTCTTCGTCTGTTTGACATGTGTTTCAACTTTACTGTATTGTACTAATTTGATCACGCTCATAAATCTCACACTGAAAGTAGTGCTATGATTTTAAGTACCTTTTTGTGTCCAGTATATACGTCTAGTGGCAAGACGAATGCATAAGATGTGGTATATATATATATAAAAGATGCTGCAATTATAAATACTGTATAGTTATTAAAATTAGCTATAGTTACAAACGTAAAATAGAAAACTGACAAGAATTATTTAAACTGACGAAAAATGATGAAAAATGAGTCTACGAAAAAGATAAAGTTGAAAAAAAAGATACAAATTATCGACGGGTAAAAAAAATTTGTTTTTCACTAACAAAGGGCAATAAAGACAATATTTCCTAAATTATAGTCAATGTTTATTTCATATACAGTAAAGGATTTCTTACGTCAACTATTTTGAAATTTTCCTCCATCGTTTGTACTAAATCCTTTAACTTCATTTCATTGCATCATGATATAATTGTATACCTAACTGCCCCTTGATTAAATTCATGAAAAATACATGTCACAAATTATAATAAAATTGTATTGTTTTAAAAAATACACAAAAATGATAAAACACAAATACGAAAAATGCAAATGAAAAACGAAGAGAGCGACAACAAAACAACTGAAATAAATAATAAATCATCGGGTAATGTGACATTTCACATATTTCCACGTTTACAGAGATTCGGTGGTTGTTTTTTTTTAACCATCATGCCAGCTGATGATGACATATGTTCTACGCCGAGTATCAAATGTCAAGGTCGCGACAGCAGCTACAATATGTACAAAAAAGAAACAGGAAAAAGTATATATGAATGAACAAAAAGAGCATGGCCCAGAGTTTCAATTTATTGTTTTCCGGTAACAAAGTACCTTTTAAATGAAATTCATTGATATAATATTATAATTTCGATTATGATGATGAAGTTCGAAATTAAATGAATGAAATTAAAGAAAATGATAACTGTATAAATTTCATGGAGTGAAATTTCACTCTACGTAGGAGTGAGTCGGAGAATTTACACTCCAGAGTGAAATGTCACTCTTGAAGATTATCACTTATCACTATTTGTGGAGTGAAATTTCACTCCAAGAAATTTAGAGAGAATGATATATGATTCTCCAACATTTCGAACGTTAGCATTCGATTAAATTCTAACAATGAAATGATATTGGTGCATATGTTACTTTCTGCTTCATATACTACATATCCATTACACAATTCCAGATTACTCCTGGTTTATTGTGTTGATATTTTTACGATATAAAAGTCAATTTTGAACACAAACACATTTAATATGCAGCCGTATGTTCTTAATTAATTTTGAATTAAAAAGAGAGAGAGATAGAGAGAAAAAGTGCACGAGAACATTTCGAAAAAGTTAATTTTACGTAGCGAGTAAACGTGTTCGGTACGAATGAAAAATGGCATGAAATCCGTGATTAAAAACAGGGGGCCGATAATGAATACTGGGCGCGCGATAAAAGGTAGCCCGATTTTCCACCATTTAATTGCGAACCGGTCATTTGAACAAACGTTGTTAATAATGAAAGGGGCCCCTGCAAGCGCGACCCGCCCACACGGGTCGTTTACTCTTTGTTATATGCACTTTTCATCGCGGACGCTTTGCACGATTCTCGCATACACCATTTTTCGAATGCTGTATTTAATACCGCAAATATGTTATTCGATATAAATAGTAATTACCGTCGCGGAGGCCGATATTCGAATTTTTAAGTGCCTCGAAATTCGAGCATTTTATCCGCATCGACGAGCCTCCTCGTTTGCGTCGTTTTTACCGCCGTTTGCCGTTTTATTGATCTTTTCATTTATGTATATATATGTATAATGTATATTATATTATATTACTATTCATTCTTTGATTAATTTTTTATTTATTTTTATTCATTCATTTATTTCTCATTTGGTCAATGTTCAACCCTTCATTTCGCGTGTCTTTATTTCGCACTCTAAGCGAGGAATTTAATTTAATAAATAAAAAATTAAACAAAGAAAGAAGGAACCAATCGATAAATAATTGAATGAACAAATTAATAAACGAAGAAATTCGTGAATAAATAAAAGAATTATAAGAACGAATGCAGTAATGAATGATATCGATTGAATGAATTAAACGAATAAGCGAATAATATATGAATTGATATTTAATTTTATAGCAACCATTTGAAGAATTACATTTTTCCACCTTCTTCCAAATCGATATAGGACTTGACAATTAAATAATTCAAATGGCGCTAAAAATTGCATAAGTATTTTCGTTGATAATTTTTTATTTCTAAAATTGTGGTAAATATTAAAAATAAAAACAAAAATAATAACAATAATAATAGTATATAAATAATAATTACAATTTCCATTTTTAATTCTGAGATTATAACAATTAACATCCTCGTGTCTCCACCATTAAATTTCCGGTCATTAACGTTTGCGAAATAATGGGCTATCCAGTGCAGATCCATGCTTCAAAGCTGAAAATGTTTCAAACGATTGTTGCACAAACGCCAGTGTATAGAAATTATTTAAAATGAATATCCCAAAAAAAAATGTGCTATTGCATTTTATGACTGTAGAGGCTAATAGTGGATAAGAGGTATTTTTGTACATTATAAACTAAATATATATGTGTATATGTATATACAAATTACATAAATATTTATATATAATTAATTTATATATTATATATATATATATTATACTTATACAAAAAAAAATAAAAAATAAAAAAAAAAAACAAAAAATAATAATATAATAAAATATATATGATAAAAAATTAATTATATACATATATATATATTAAGGTGATACAAAATTTATATATGTAAAGGTGATTTTTTAAATTTTCATGTGCCGCCCTCTAGAATGGTTTAAAATAGTGAAGAAAAAAAAAAACAATGGCTGTTATATTCCACGTGGTAAAGATTAACACGTGTGTCCCAAACGTGTTTAAATTTGTATATACGAGGCCCATATGCGATATAGTTAACCAGTTATTGTAAATAGGTTTCCTATATATACTGTAAACACGTTCAGGGCACGTTTTAGTTTTTTTCCAATCAGGCTGGGATTTAATATGTATTGTTTTTTTTTCACTATGTTCAACCGTTATGAAGGGATGACATATAAAAAATTAAAAAATTGCCATTGTGTGTACAATATATTATATAGTACATATATATGTGTGTGGGTTTATTTTTTTAATTCATTTATTTATTTATTTATCAATGTCGAAGGCAAGTAATGGTCATTTTTTTATAACAAAAGACGCACTATATAATATAAGACTTTTTTCCCATTTGGAAATAACTAGGTGCATAGTCTTCGCGCACGATCCCTCGACTCGGTGCACTCTAAGTGCACACGAGGCCAGTGCTGTGAATTTGCTTTATTGGCTCGCTCTGGCACTGGTTTTGCCGGTAGCGCATACCTGTGCTAGGAGTGCTGCACCATACATGCAGCAGGTATAATGCGGCTCGCACCAGCCGCAGGAGGACCCTGGCGCTTTATATGGTATTGTGTCTGTGTCTGTGTATAATATATACTTGTATGTATGTATATACCTATACACACTGTATACATCGCGGGAGTGCAGTGACATGCAAAGAGGTGGCCGGCCGACAGTGCAGTGTATACACGCTTTAGCATATGCACTCTCGAGGAAACATACGTTTGACGCAAAGGCTTTCATTTCGGGCATATCCGAAATGACTGCTTTGGCCGACGCCACGGGATACACTGTACACATATATCCGTTCAGAGGCTGCGATTCGACTCGTTTGCGCCTGCCGAAATTACTTTTTCGAATGAGACATTTCTCTATCACTCTCACTCTTTATAATATATAGAAGTATAAATACTAGGTCGGTACCCTCTTGACAAAAAAAAAAATTCGAAATTTTAATTTTTCAAAAATGCTGTCCTGGAATTCTTTTTTTTTTGTACACCCTGTACATTGTTCCAAAACTGACGGATAATTGTGATAGGGTTGATTTTCAGCAAAAAAGTTCTGTACTAACATTTGAACATTTGATTTGAACAATTACGATAAGAATCAGCCTAATTATCCGTTAGTTTTGGGACACCCGTTATGTATGTATGTGTTTATAAAAAAAAAATGAAATGTTGGATGTATAAAATTGTATAAAATTCTTACAAGTTACAGGATCATTTGAAAATTAAAAAGTGTTACTCAACAACGAATCTGTTCAAAAATTAGTTAGACTATAATAAATTGCTATTAAAAGTTTGTAATTTAAAAAATGTTTGCCCGTTAGTAAAAGTTTTATAAATGAAGATCAATCATAGCGAAAATAAGGAAAATTCATAAAAACGATATATACAACAATATAAAAAATATCAACAACAAACTCCAGGAATAATAGTGAAAAGTGAAAATTGTCAGAAGACAATGAAACTAGAGAATAGAAAGAAAATAAAAAATGAAACAATGTAAAATTTCAACAACGAACTTTCAGGAATAACAATGAAAAATGAACAGGATCTGAAGGTAAAAACTAAAGCAATTATTTCAATCCGAATATATATACTTTTTTCCTATTTTTTTTGTTTTAATTTTTTCCCATGGATTAACAAGCAAATTGGGATAAAAATAAAACATTTGATAATTAAAACACAAACTTGTTTTATTTTCAATATATTCTGGTCGTTACTTTAGCGAATCTAATGTAATTCTAAACAATATATTTATAATCAGTACGCTACAAAACTACCAGTAAAATATAAATTGTCAAAAAAATCCTATAACAATTTGCATTTCGGTAGTATTTTATATACGCTTGACACCAGTTTTCCCGATCAAGTACGTAGTAATAATAGTCGTCCTGGCGGCATCGAGTTTTCGCAGGACCACATTTATTTTTATCCGTTCGTTTTCTTTGGCATTTGCTTCGCGGCACATATACATGTATACGCTCTCCCGAAATCCCTATACTTCCGCCATTTGACAATGTTTCCGGAGTACTCGTATGACTCGCGGCATCTCGTCCACATATATTGTAATGACGCCACTTGAAACCTTTGCGGGCCCTCGACTTGATGCTTTTGTGCCTCACTGTACAACTGTTCGGCATTGTGCTCGGCATTATTGCAACTAAATTATCGGTTATGTCGGCTGCCATTGAATTACGGGGCTTGTGTAAATATTCAACGAGCGAAACGCCCGCTGGGTAATGCGCGACGACTCGAATATGTTCCGTATACACACGTTCTCGAATCGTTTCGAATGAAATTTATTAATCGATAAATTATTCTAAACGAGTTTTAGGACATTTTGATTCATCATCGCGTTTCGACCTCATCCCTTTCAGCAGTGATTGAAAATTTTGTCAAACACGACGTATAGTAGTCATCGGTGCGTATTTTTCCTGGCATTCGATTTCCATATATTATCAGTATCCGGGAAACAATGCTGCCTTTCCGTCATTTTCTTTGTTTAATAATTTTCTGTCAACGTCATTTGTTACTTCGATTTTGTAGGTATATTACTTTTTGTAAATATCTGCAGACATTTCGTATATATCAGCATTCGCGTGTGGACATGCTTCAAATATGATGTACAAATAAAAAAGTATATCGAACAAACCTCCACCTGCATGTACAGTCCTATAGCGCAATCATAGATTCTATATCTTCGTAATTTATGTTACCTTACATAAAAACAATGTCTTCGTCTTAGCCCTAGACTCTTTTTCTGTTTCGATGTCCTTCAGTGTATTGCGCCTCCTGATGACTTCTTCCTGGAACGTTAAGTCACTTTTTAAGGTGATAAAGTTTCGGTAATTTTTGTATTTACCAATCACCTATTTGGCTATTAATGAAGCTTTGTACTTTGGATGGCAGCGCTTTAGTGGTGAACCATATGATACTCGTCCAAGAACGGGGTTGAAAGGTCGCCTAATCACGACTAAAGTAAGTCGATAAGCCGGAACTCACGTTCATGTGCAGCGTGTGTCATCTTGTAGCTCACCATTCATCACTTTGAATGGGAAAAATTTGAAAAACTTTGATTTAGACGGAAAAAGACGAAAAATATGGACGAATAGTTATATAACTGGGATTGTATGGACTTGTCAAATCTGTCTATATAGATCCTAAATGACTTCGTCTGGAACGTCTGGAGGTTTGCCAAGGTATATCCAGATCTCCTCCTCCACCTCCTCCTCCTTCTCCTTATTTTCCAATGAAAATTTGTCATTTCTGGATCCAACAATTTACTGCGGTTTCTAACAATTCTCCCTCGTTACTCGGCGACACGTCCGATGCGAGTTTCAGCGGCAGGTGACGACTAGTAGAGGATCGATCGATTCGGCCACGGCTTGTTAATGATTGTACCTAATTAGTCAGACGAGCGATTCACGTTTTCAAATACTCGACCACCTGTCACGTCCGGAGAGCTCGAATCGAGCCAAGCATATATAGGCTTTCGGTGCACGGTGGCCCGCGAAATCTCTGTCACAGTGTCGGTGGCGTGCTCGTAGGAGGTGCATCCACACGTCGGACACAACCGGTGCTGGCCGCGTGTTTAACGAATGCATACCGCCGTGTACAGCTGCCCGTGCAGTTAGCGCATCGCACACAGCATCCGTGAGCTATATAGTAGAACTCCCGCACAAACGAACCATTCCGAAACGACAGATAATCGATAGTCTACCGACCGTCCGCTGGGCGATGATTTCGATTAGCGAATTAGCTTATGGCCGATTCGCGTCGCATTATGCGCGGTCAGAGTTGTAGCCGCGACAGGAGATTGATATCCGGCGATGTCCAGACGGAACAAAAATCCCGGGACAGACCGGGAGCGAGGAAATATTCATGGCCTTACTGGCAACTTCTCCACACCGAGTTATTCATCGTTTTACGACGCTGCTTATCGGGCGATGCTGTTCGACGCTTGCTTCATGAACAATGAGCGGAATCTTTTATCTCGGCAAAGCAGCCATTTCGCTCGAATCCACGCGAATTACTTTCGTAATGGCTGAAAATGTCGGTTTCATTTATTAAACTGCACGAATCAATTGCGCAACGCGAATGTTTTATAGTTCACGACTGATTGAATCCTTAATGCGCTTGAATAATTCGCGCGCTTTCTTGATACTGCGGCCAATACTTGTTCTCTCTTAATATCTTTCCTCTCTGTGTACTTTAAGTACTTTGATACAACGTGTTTTGGGTCAAAATGATTGTAGACTGTTCCATCGCAATGTCTTGGAAATGTCTACTTGTCATGGTACTTGTCATGAACAGCAATGTCATTCAATGTACCGTACGGTGTCATCTCTACAGACTTTATTCCACATGCTGTGACATTTTCACAGTCTTCCTTTCTCTTTCTCTCTCTCTCTCTCTCTTTCTCGTCTAAAATGTTTTATCCCCATTTTCGAGACGTTTAAAGTGTTCGGATTCTTCCATCATTATGAGACAATGCAGGTATCACGATGGAACTCACAATAGGCGCAAACATAAAAATAGGTTCTTTAATGGATAAAACTGGACGTACAATTCATCGTCCAATCTATGTGCGAACCTGGACGTCCACGGAGGAATGTACGAAATTTTACGAATCATGGACATCCAGTGCTAACTTTGTAAAGGAGCTAAAGGACAAGAATATAAAGATACTACATGCAAGCTTGAAATTGGTGATGTACAAATTCTGGAGGTATCATTATAAAATATTTAAAATGTTTACAGCGGGCCCTGTCCAAATCTATAGGTTCTCCTCTCCATCCTTCTCCTCATCACCTTTCATCGCTAAAGTTGAATTGTGATTGATAGACACGAACAGCTATTTAAAATGTAGATGCGTAAAATGGTCGAGGTGGCAATGAATGTTTCTTTGATGCGTATAGAGATATTTCATGGATTTGGATAGGGACTGCTAGTATGGATTAAAGGTATTCTCTTTTTACGACCAAGTCGAAAAATGAGTAAAAGTAGAAAAAGTCTAAATTGAAATATGCCACTTTACCATTTTCTTAAAGGTGCTATTTCACGTATAATAGAATGTAGCAACGCAATTATGGTAATAAGCATAAGGTGCGCATTTATATCGGAGTAACCAAAGTACATTATCTGCATTATCATTTTTCTACGCCGAAAGGGCGGCAGAGCTCGCGCGCAAAAAAAGAAAGAAATGGGATTGCATATTCGGATCGTCTTTTTCTAATATAACCGTGTGCAGTATAAAAACGCTCGTCCCGCATGGAAACAACGTATGCAAGCTGTTTTTCGTAGCACAATTTTAAGAGGACTTTTCAGTTATTTTACGAGCGACAAGTATTCATTAATAAAAGTGTAACTTTTTTTGCGAATGTTCTTAATTAATTGAGGTTTCCTCGTATTCAACTTTTAACCGTTTTTAATTTAAAATGAAAAATGCAACCACCTACATTGGGCAATATGCTGTTTGTTCGATATGAAATAGTCATTGTAATATTATGCATGAAAAAAAGTGTTGAAGGAATTTCTTTTGTTTTTCTGCAGTTCTAAGAAACCTTTACATGTTAATGAGAAAACTGCAAAACGGAAAATTGCAGCTAAAGGGGAATGAAAATGAAGGCAATGAAAAATGTAAATAATAACTAAAATACAATAAGATGTTTAGTAATAATAATACATTTTGGAAGAAGAGCAACAGATGTAAGCGAAAAGTGAGTAAAAAACTACTAATTTTTGTGGTAACTGCTGATAAGAAAGTATTGATATTTGCCTCCAATGGAATTAAAAAAGTTTTCATGCTTAGGAATTAAATATCTAATTTCTTCATTTATATTTATAATTATTTTCTATCTTTAATATTTTATATTTTAAAAGGTTTTCCGCTTTTAATTATTTGCCATTGCTTTAATTCCTTTACTATCGATTTCGGAGTAATGTCGGAAAGTTCCTAAATGATCGTAATACCCGCATTAATTCTATTAAAATCGCTTCCCGAACATTTATCATATCCGGTACGTTTTTTCTGTTTTTTTTTTTTTTTTTTTTGCCGCGTTTCATTTACGTACGATTACCAATTGTGTACGATATCGGGATTAAAACGGCGAAATGTGATTTGTACGTCCTTTTGCTTTATACGAGCAACACCTGCTCCCAATCTCGCCGTACGACCTGCATATAAAAATGGAGTATACACACGGTGTGATTACGTATTTAAAAATAATATCAGTTTGCATTCGATACAACGAGAGGATAATTAGCAAAAGATATTTTTGTATACTTGAAGTAGAAAAATGAATCGAGGAAGCTCGTATCTTTTTGTGGAATTCGTTTATTGATTATTTAATGGCATTATTTCGAGGTGGTGCCGCAGCTTATTAACCTCTCGGCCAATATAATTGATGATGTAAAATAGCGCCAAAAATAAAGCAAACCCACGTATCTGGAGAATATATAATGCTCGATATTGAATTTTTCACGAACTCGTTAGCGTATTTCCTAAAATATAATATTGCACTCCCAACGTTTAGAACTTCAGCAATATTCCAATTAAGGGATAACGTCAATTCCAATTTAAAATATTCAAATTAAACGCTGAAACAAGATATATTTGAAGTCTAAATAATCTGTGTTGGGATACTTTTACGCGTTTATTTCGAATGCGATTTGTAAAAGTGTAATTTCAATTTTATTCTTACCTAGTTCTCGCCTAATTCCGGACCGATTTCGGTGAAAATTGACGTATAGATAAATAAAAAATGCGTCCCTGGTAGAAATTGCAGCCATTTATTGGACATTTATTGTCCAATATTTTTGTAAGATGCCTAAGAAATAGATAATGAAATTGGACAATTTATGGAC